>CM045769.1:133753916-133945533 GCA_025200525.1 Camellia lanceoleosa | reverse complement strand
TGAGGCTAAGGAAGTAGAAGAGGCCATGAGGAGGGGCCAAAGACAAGAATGAGGTGGAGGCCAAGGCTATAAAGGAAATATCTGAAATACTCTTTGCTAGGGCCAAGTCCCTCAGCCCCGAATGACTAAGTGTTAGGACCCCACTAGAGGGATGATGATGGGGCTCCCAAAGGCACCTCTCCAAAGAAGGCTACTGCCAGTTTCCGAAATCCTCTCTGCCAACAGAGAAGAGCACGGACCAAACCCTATTTGAGATTGATGCAGGTGTCGGTGAGAAAATCAGGAACACCTGGGTTCTCGCCAAGTGACATGCGAGGACAATGCCAATAGCCAAGGTTGACCATTGGTCGAGCACTTTCTTCTTTCCTATTTTGAAATGGGGTTTGTCATCTTTCTTTAAAGCAATATTTGTTTTGTCAAGCCGATATGCTGTTTATGTACTTGAACAAGTTAGTTTCTTCTAAATAGAAAGCCTTTCTCTTTTCTTCCAAGTGTTGAATGTTGCTTTCATGTATGCTCACCGCCTTTTCTTTATGTGCTCTGCATATTGTTTCATTCTTAGAATTTTTCCTTATTTTTCCAAGTCGACAACTTGGTTTCCTCACCTCGGATACATCCACATCTTGGATATACACACTTTGGGTACAATACAATATATAATTATTTCGGATTGACTTATAGCAGATAATATCTCTTGTCCGTGGATCATCGGCGGTAATTGCACTGCCCGCCCAGCCTTTTTACTGAGAAAGTGTTGTTTCTTCAATTGTCAGGCCTTACTAAGCGTCTTGCCCTGCAAGACTTCATCCTTCAAATCTAACAACCTAATTGGTTATCTCTCGAGTAGAAATACCTCGGGGTGTCAATTTGTTCAATTTTCTGGATAATTTAAGCGTGAAAATTTTCAAAAATTTTCAAAAGTGTTATGTCTATTTCCCTATTTCACGCCCCTAATGTGAACCTAAAGTACCACTTATGGTCACATTAAAAGATGATGCATCATTTGCTCTCATCTCCAGTTTCACGTAGACACTCCTAATCGAGGTCTTCTTTTTCAGTCTTATCGCATAAATTTCAAGAACATTTCATAAAAACAAAAATTGAGCTAGTACTTTATGATAATACTTGACTAATAAATCCTTATATAAAACCTCGAAAATGCAAATTAATGGTAGAAAAAACTTCAAATTGCTTGTGTTCTAAGGTCTTGGCACAGCTCTTTGTCATCGCTGTCCCTTGCCAAAATTTGAAGATTTGCATTGCCTACAACCTAAGATGATGCAATATGGTCCTTCCTAGTTTGGGCCAAATTGCCCTCCCTAGGATCTTTCTTATTGTCGATAGCCTTTCTAAGGGGCATTTAGGTCCCCAATCTGCGAAACTATGCAGGATTGACCTTTTGTTGTATGCCCTAGCAAGTAACTTCTTTGGTATGCCCCAATTCTTTGCTCTCTCACTTCTTTCTTCTATAAAATCGAAGAATCTCGTGCAAAGGGAAAGCCTCGTTTGTTCCTATTCTCCACTCAGCTGGATTCCCAATTCCGTGGAGATGCCAATCTCCTAGTGGGTTGGATCAGCCTTCAGTTCCACATGTCATAGCAAAAAGGGAATTTCTCCAATAGATCTTGTTGGCGTTAGTCGATATGCCTATAGGACATTGGGTAACTCCTCCACTCACTTGCCCTTGGCAGCTTCTAACATTTTCTTGATTTCATCTAAGATAGTCTTATTGGATGCCTCTGCTTGTCCATTGCTTTGGGGAAAGCTAGGAGTAGAATAATAGTTCTTGATCTTGTATTTCGCATAGAAGTTTTAGTTCAACTTGCTATCGAATTGAGTGCCATTATCTGCTACTATAGCTCTTGGGATTCCAAATCTGGTGATTATGTTTTTCCAGAAGAAATTATTCATGTTCACATCTCAGATTTTGGCTAAGGGTTCAATCTCTACCCACTTCGTGAAGTAGTCAATTGCTACCCGAAGAACTTCCTATGTCTAGTTATCGGGCAATTTCTAACAAGATGCATGCCTATTGGGCAAATGGCCAAGGCTGGACCTTTGGATTCAAATTTCTTGGTTGGTGTATCAAAGGTGCAAACCTTTGACATTTTCGCATTCTTTACATAAGCTTGACATCTTTTTGCATGTACGACCACTAGTATTCCTGAGAAATGGCCCTATGAGCAAGTGATCTGCTCCTAGCATGGCTTCCACATACTCCCTCATGGATCTTGTATGGTCTACTCCTAGCATAGCTTCCACATACTCCCTCATGGATCTTGTATAGAAAATCCTCTATGCGGAATGGGTACGCACATCACAGAAGTGGTCCAGTGAAGGATCTCCTGTATAGATGGCCTTCTGTTGACAAGAAGAATGTGGCCAACTTCAATCTGGTCTTGTGCACTTTTTTTCAGCCTACTGGCAGCCTGTCATCCCTAAGGAACACAACTATGGTGTCCATCCAGCTTGGACCCATCTTCACATACATTGCTTCGTACTATGTTATCAGGGGCTCTATACTTAGGCCTAACAAATAATCTACCACTATTGTCCTTGCCTCGCCTGATTTCATCATATTTGCCAAGTTAGCTAAGGTGTCAGCATGGCTATTATCATCTCGACTAACCTACTGTAGTCGACAACTTTCGAACCATGTTAGCAGCTTGGCAACCTCCTTGACATAGGCTATCATCCTCTTATCCTGGCTATGTACTATCTGCGTTGCTTGATTTACAATGAGTCAGAGTCATAGACCACCACCTTGTCGGTTTCTATATTTGCTACTAGCCTCGGTGTAGCCGGTTCTGCCTCGTTATTTGAAGCCTTAAGCAACGGATGGACCATTCTATCATTTACCCATCCAACAATACCAAAACTATTTCTACCCCCACTCCTTGTCGGTTTGAGCTACCATCGACAAAAAAGCGAAAGGAGTCACCGATGTAAATGTCGTAGGGTTTTAGTCTTTCTTCTATCTTCTTCTATTCTGCTAGCATGGGGTTCCGTGCCCCAATTGGTTTTTCCTCTTCCTCTCCTAGACATCCTAGGCCTGGGCTTCTAGGTGCCCACTTTGGGATGGCGCTAGGAGAAAAATTTTGCCACAAAGCCAGCCACAACTTAACCCTTGATTACTATTCTTGGCTTGAATTCTAAGTCATACTGACCTAGAACTACAGCCCATCGAGCTACTCTGCCTGTCAGGTCTCCATGTTGCAACAGGGACTTTCTTTGGATGTTCAGGTTGGCACCACAATCTTGTGGGCATGAAAGTAGTGGTTCAACTTTTTCAAGGCCATTACGGGGCCAATGTTAACCTCTCCGTGGCGGTGCTGGTTTACGCATTGCTAGGGTCTTGCTTACATAATACCGCGCCTTATGCTCACCTTTTTCTTCTCGGATTACCACGGCACTCCACGGCGTGATGCGAAGCTTACCAAGTATAAGAACAATTCTTCTCTGATGCGGGTTCGATAACACTAGTGGGGTTGTCAAGCATTTCTTCAAGTGACCAAAGCGGCCGCATTCTTTGTCCACTGAAATTATGTGGCCTTCTTCAATAAGCCAAAAACAGCTGTTGCATTTATCTAAACCCGGTTAATGAACTTTTTCAGGTATTTGCCCTTCTAGTCAAAATATGGACTTCTTTGGATGTTGTCGGGCTCTTCAAGTCAGGATGGCCCTAATCGATCTAGGCTCACTTCAATACCCTCCTAGTAACCAAGTACCCCCAAAACTTACGGATCCAACTCCAAATGCACTTTGAGGCATTAAGTCGAAATCGATATGTTCTTAATATATCAAAAACTACCTTTAGATCGGCGGATAGTTCCCAAGTTCCTTGGTTTTAACAACCATATCATCTATGTAGACTGTATTGTCCTCCCAATCACATGTTTGAACATCTTAGTGACTAGTCTTTGGTATGTCGGCTCTACATTCTTTAACCCAAAGGCATTACTCTATAGCGATAAAGTCCTTTAGGGGTGATGAATCTTGTCTTTTCTTCATCTGAGGCATACATTGCTATCTGGTGATAACCTCTATATGCATCTAGAAAACTTATCCTCCCATGCCTCGATGTGGCATCTACCAATTGATCAATCTTGGGCAATGGAAAATTGTCCTAGGGGCAAGCCTTGTTCAAGCTTGTGAAGTCCATGTAGATCTCCTTCTCATTCTTCTTTTTCACCACCCTTGTGTTGGATAACTGGTGGGATAATTCATTCTCACGATGGCATGTGCCTCAAGTAGCTTTTTATTTCTTCCTCAGCGCCTACACATGTATTAATGTCGACCTTATTGCTCTTTGGACGGCGGTTTTAGAGACTTGTCCACGTCAAGTCTGTGACGGTGATTTCGAGGCAAATCTGACATCTCATGGGGTGCAAGCAAACTCCTCTATGTTCTCTCTCGAAAGCCTCTAGTTCTCTTTCTTCTTCCTCGGCTAAGCCCGGTGCCAAGGAGGAAAAATCGTTCATCATCTCCTTCTTGCACTAGAACCTTTTTCGATGGCTCTTCCACTCTTCTCGGAGGTGCTTCTTTGACATCATCTAAGACCTCGTGGTCTTCACTTTCAATTTTGCACTATTTGCTTCCTTTACATTATAAGTGTACTTTATTGCTACCATAGAGCAATTTTTTGCCTGTGATTTGGTCCCTCTTACTTACTCAATTCCCTACTTAGTTAGGAATCGCGGCGATTAGTCTTGATCTTTGAGGAAACAACCCTCATTGCATGTAACCGATCTTTCGAATAATGTTGTATGGGAAAGGAGTATCTATCACCGATAAACTCCGTTATTATATTCTTACTCCTTACATCTCTAGATTTGTGGCTCAGAGGCCATGTCGGCGTCCCATTGAATTTGGCCATAAGGTTGTCGACTACACTAAATTATCCGGATGAAAGCCAAGCTTCTTATAACATCGATATACATGATGTCACAAGAGCTTCCCGATCAATTAGTATGCATCTCACCGAAATCTCAATCTTGAGTTACCACCGAGGGCAACATTATCACGAATCTTGCACCATATCAAAGTCGGCCATAGTGAAAGAAATCATTGGTCACGATATTCATTTATTCTAGGCTTCTTTTCTTTGGACTGATATACATGTTATGGTGCCTTACTCTAGAGTCTCCTCGAACTTCATTCTCATTGACCTTGAGTGAATCACATTGATTACCCAAGGTCTATCCACTGCTATGGTAGTGGCCGGTAAAATTAATCTTCTTTGGTGCCTGAGGCAGCCTTGCGTGCTCTTCCTTTATTCTCGCCTCATCTACTAGGTCTCTCAGGTGACCCTGTCTAACCAGATCCTCCAAGTGTGACTTCAGAGCCCTGCATCCCTAAATCATGTGCCCCTTCTCGTTATGGTAGGTGCAATGCTTTCTCGTGCTTCTACCCCTGAACTCGCCAAGGACCCTCCTTGGTGCTCTGTTGTATAGTTGGTTTCAGATCCTCTCCAAAGCCTTATAGATCGAAATCGAATCACAGTGCTCACTTGCTTTGCATAGCCCTCGTTCTTGTTTCTAGCTCGTCCTTGTGGTATTTCCTCGATCTCGCTTCGGCAGGCCATTTCTTCTTTCTTGCTTTGGTATCTTCGTTCCTTGTATGTCTTACTCTACTCTGGCATGCTTCTCAATCCGTGCCATGTGCTCTTCCATGCTCTTCGGTAGGGTTTTTGCAAGTGATTTTCAAAGCGGACAATTATCATTTAGGTCGCTCTTGAAAGACACGACCGCCAATTCCTAGTTACAAGTCGAATTCGATTGTACACCTCATAGTATCTCTTAGCATAAGCCTGAGCCCTTCGCCATCGCTAATCTTCAAAGCCAATATGGAGTCTACCCTTAGTGGTTGTGACTTAGTCGCACCAAACTTGGCCACAAACATTTCGCTTGAGCCTTTCCAACTCTTTACACTTCCTTTCAGCAACTTATGGAACCAATCCGATGTTATCTCCCCAAACAATGATTGGAATACCTTGCACAACAATTGCTCGTTCCTGCTCCACAAAGCCATTAAATTCAAATACAAACCAACATGAAAGTTTGGATTAGACTTATCGTCATAGATCTGATACCTCAGCATGTTTGAATCTCTTCGGTGCCTCAAACATATCTAACACCACCAAGAATGGTGTCCTCGGTTGGACGTTGGACGTGATCTCAGCGTTGAGTCTCTTTCTTTGGAGGTAATCTCTTAGATCCTCCTTCATTCTACCTAGAGCTCGACTATCAATAAACTTCAGCCTCTTCAATGTGCTGCTCCCGATGTAATTGTGCATCCTCTTGGACTTCCTTTTGTCTACTACATCAAAATAGAGGCCTTGCCCTTGGATCTGTCGAGATCCTTTGACATAGAATCCCTTGGTCCGCAATGTGCTACTGACTCACCTCGTATTGACTCTGACACCCAACATCCTTTGATGGCGATGTCAGATTTCCTTGACCCTTTCCATGTTGTAGGACAATTGGGACTACCTTCTATCCTCTTTAGGTGTAACAGCGCGGACCCTTCTGATTCGGACTCGATTTGTGTCACGGTTCTCTATCTGAACCAAAGAGTCCGTCTGCAAATCGTTTTGAGAAAACAGATTTTTGAAAGAAGTGCCAAACATGGATCGCTTTCACAGAATAAAGTCGCCACCTAAATATTTTTTAATGGGGAATTTAGAAACCACGACTCGGTGCCAAAGCCCACATGTCGTCATCACCAAAAGTTGCCTCGGCTCGGGAGCTTGGGTACGATTGGGAAGGTTATGAGCACCCTCTCACTTCCGATCCGAAGATCGGCCTCTACTAACCATGATATCCTCTTTTGAAAACGTTATGTGTTCTTATTAAGATTAATTAGCTAGAATTACTATGTGATGCACAACACAAAAGTATAGACTAGATCGCTAATTTGGAAATAAGCATTGCATATCAGATTCGTTTTGAAAGTGTTTTGGAATTTGCTACTCATAGGTAGGCTAAAACGGATTTCAACGAGTTATTCCAACTCAAACAATCCAACCTTCACCCACGTGCATTAGCAGTTTAACATATAAACATCTAGCCACATGGTAAGCATGCTATTATGGCAACACTCACCGTAGCATACAAGGATGCTAAAGCATAAAATACTTACAAAGTACTTTCGTGCCTAGAACAAGAACATGTCAAGAATCAATGCGTGATCCAAGTCCATGTTAAGTGCCTAATGCATTGCATGCAAAATGTCACAAGAATAGGCTAGAAGCTAATCTAAGGATGACATGTGAGGTGCACAGAAGCATGTATTCAAAGTTAAATGTGAAGTATAATGCAATTAGCATGATCGCCGAGAGTCGGTGCATGCACATCTTGACGAATGATGCACACATGCATAACATGAGGTATGCTAAAATAAACATGCCCTAATACTAACCATCAGCGAGGTAAGTAAAGGGAGAAAGAAGTGGGAGTTGGAAGACATACACGCACTCATCCACACTTATTACAAATTCGCCCTCGCTCGGAGGAACCGAAAGAATAATAAAGACCGAATAAATAATTAACTGCCCTAGCTAATTAAATATTACAAAACCCTTAGCTGATTGACAAATTAATTAAACTATTAAAGCAGTAAAAGGCCTCGAGAAGAGGGCTCAATGCAATGCGCGCCCGGCTCCGCCCAGAAAGCCACTGCCATGGACAAGTTGCCTCTGTTTTCCCTGCTATGCTCCTCTGAAAATTGTGCAAGTCCCAGGGATGCTTCCATGAACACTGTGGAGTGCCACCGGCTGAGAGGAATGGCCACCGCCATGGGGAATACTCACCGGCCACTTATTAATCCATGGCCACCAATGGATGGCGGTCGGCATCATAGATGGCGGTAGGCCAAAGCTTCTGCAGAAACACGTTTTGATGCCAGTAGAGGCGAGACAAGGCATGGCAATGCATTTCCAAAAGCAATGTTTGCACCATCACCCTCCTTATCGTATTCATGACTCAAAGGAGGATGGTTCTTGCTCTGCCTGCCACCAATCACGCATCTTCATGCATGATGGCCAAGAGTCAAGATGTGCAATTTCAATATGGAATGAAATGCACAAAACAAATAATGGGCCCCAACCCTATCATAATCAATTCAGAGGCAAGAGATGCATGCTATGATATGCAACCTAAAATGCAAGCTAAGCATGCAAGATGAGCATGTGAGTATGCAATATGCAAACATATGTCAACATGTGAGGATAGGCAAGCGTGTAACAACATGTAACCTAACTAGCATGCAACAACATGCAAAGATGGACTTAAACTAACATGGGTAGCTCTCAAGCATGCCAAAAATCATGGCCAATATGCCAAGTACATGAAGGCAAATGTACACACAAGCATGCATGAAAACATGATTCAAGACTTAAGCATAATGAAGCAACTTTCAAGCACACTCGAAAGGAAACATGGACTAATGGCATGTATACTAAGCTCAAAAATCATGCTATAGGGGTGCCAAACCAACTAAACAAAACAAGCATATCATGCAATCGAGCCCAAAGCCTAAAGCTCACCACCAGAGGCATGGGACTACATTTATCAATACCAAACATGGCATGATTTAAACAACTAAAATTAGAGTTTTAGCATGTCAAAATGAATCCCAAAAACCACTTAGATGACATCTAAATGACTTACACATGGGAGCATGCACAAATGCACTTTCAAGGAGCATGAAACACAAACTCTTGAAACATCAAAGAGCTATGAAATGCAAGTATACGAGCATGCTAAGTGGACTGAAATGACATGGAAAATGGTCCTAACCCACTAAATCAAAGCAAGTAATGCATGCTATACATTCACATACTTAAGGCCAACAAGCCAAAAATGCAAAGGGGTTATACCAAGTATGCCAAAGTCGACCCAAACAATTAAGGATAGGCCTTAATCATGGCAAAACAAACATGAAAGCTTCACAAAGCCAAACCTAAAGCATGCTAGAACAATGGTTTATAACCTAAGGCATGTTAAGGCAACAAAAGGGCATTACAAGGCAAGTATACTAAGCAAGCATGGTGTACCAAAATCAACACACAACAATGCTATTTCATGGAAAAATAAGCATAAATAACAGCCAAGGCATGGTCAACACGAGCCTAAGCTAGGTGCTCTCTAAAGAGGCAAAGATGGCCCTTTTCAAGGACAATAAGGAGAGGGGGTGACCCTCTCCCTCTTAGGACTTCAAGGCACCATCCTTACCACTAAAATCCCTCAAGATTGTAGTGGTGAGAAGGCCCAAACACCAAAGTCCCGGAGCACACTCAAAATGGCACAAAATGGAGCCTTACAAGGCTTAAGAGGGGTCAAACAACCCCAAAGCTTGAAGCAACCTTAAACAATTATTTAGAGGGCCTAAAAATAGAACTTTTATGTGTTATACACAAAGCCAAAAACAGTTGCAAGGTAGGTAAAAATACAATGCAAAAATGGGGAATAAAAGGGAAAAATGATTACCCTTGTAGACCTTCTTCACAAATGAAGCTCCAGCAGCTTCTTTAGGTTGAAACCAGCTTCAAAACACTGAAAATAACCCTCAAGGGCCTTAGCTTCAAGAGATGGTGTGATAGTGTGTGTTTGTGTGCAAATCTAAGCCTAAACACACACAAGAGAGGGATATAGAGATGGAAGATGAGCAAACCCTAACCCTTGAACTCAAACCCTAAAAATGTTGCCTAAAATGTCTTAGTGCTTTAGTGGATGTCACCCGGATTTTTGAGTACGACTGGGGTGGCGCTGCTCTGGCCACACTCTACGAATATATGAGCTCGGCTCGTGTGAGTGGGCCAGGTTGCTCGGGGCTATTGGCGTGCTTGAGTACGTTCCTTTTACCTTTACATTGCATTTTTCCATTTTACGTACTTGCCATAATACGCCACTGCACACATTGTAGTACGCTTTACCTGTTGTATCTTGTACCTGACACACATACTCTGCTTCATATTGACTACACACTGCTCACACTGTACACTCTATACCATACACCGCCTGCACAATACACTGCACAATATATGGCTCTGTTATTTCTGCTTTATTCTTGTATTCTGTTTTATCTGATAAGCATACCGGCATTCCCTTTTGCAGTTATGGGTCTACGCCTACTTCCCTACTTCCCTGTGCGGAGACCACGGGAGACGTTCATCTTCTTCCGTCGCTACTTTGACACTATCACCACCACGGAGGTATGGTTTCACTTGCAGTTCATTTAAGCTTCGCTTTTTTTTTTTTTACTGTATTGTTCATTTTCAATAACAATAGATAATGAATTGCATTTCATTTTCAGATCACCTGGAGGCCCTGGGCTCCATTGCCGGCCGAGATTTGGGAGCGATTCGCAGGCGCGATGAGATCCCGCGATTCAGATCCTCTTGGAGGACGGTCCGTCGTTCAGTACCTAGGCGAGTGCTTCTTGCGCCAGACCCTGGGTCTACCAGAGCAGATAGTCCCAGCTCCTCCTCCTGCGGACATAAGGGAGACCGAGAGGTACACTCTCGAGCAGATAGCTGAGTACACAGTCGGTTGGTATGCGATACGCCACAGGAGAATAGGTGACTACACGGAGTTCATCCGGACCTTCATATCTGACCTCTGAGCGGTGGCGCCATGCTAAGAGAGAGAGGCCTGTGATGCCTCTGACTAGGCGAGCCTGAGGATAGGGACATCGAGGAGGGCTCAGTGGTGGCGGAGCTCAGAGGCGGGGGGAAATTTGGTTGGCCGCATTGCCTCTGACGATGACATCTGAGAGGGCGAGGTGGGGCAACCTACCAGATCCTCTTCGCCCCTCCTCCAGCTGATCACGAGTTAGTCGGTGTCCCCGACTTGCCTCCGGTATGTATTACTGCACTTTTGTACAGTCGTTTCATTTCAATTTATTTGATATTCCGCAGAATATTTGATGTCTCTGACATTTTTGCAGGCTTCCTCCGCGTACACCCGACAGTCCTTAGAGCTGAATGCCTCCATGATAGGGATGTTGCAGCGAACTTTCGATCTTCTGGCCCTCTACAGTATTCCGGTATGTTCTTTTCGACCACAGTCTCAAACCATACATAAACTGCTTGACATAATATGATGCATAACACAACACCTGACACACTGATCTCACAGCATTCATACACTGCATTCTGCACTGATAAACTGTTCATGGTATTCACATTCTGTACTCATACACTACATTCTGCACTGATAAACTGTTCGCGGTATTCACATTCTGTACTCATACACCGCATTACGTGACGCGATAATCGTTACCGGTATAATGATACATTGCCTTTTGTACCTTCGGCCTCCCTTCGATTCCCATCAGAGGCGCTCTACCAGACCTTCTGCTCGGGGAGAGATAAGAAGGGCGTATATTTCCCGTACTAGGCGGGCGCGCTCATGCCGAGCAGCTCACAGGTGCGATTCGACGACATTTAGTCGGAGGCCAGGCGAGTCATCGAGGAGGGACCGGAGGCGGCTCAGACTTGGGCTCAAATAATGATGCTCCTGGACCTTCGTCCAGGAAGAGGACTAGGACGAGCTCCCAGGCCTAAGACCTTTTGGCATTAATCTGAGACTTTTCTTTTCTTCTTCTTTCGTACTTTTCCCCTTTTTGTTGGTAGCTAGGGTACCTTATCTTCAAGCAGTGACGATTTTAGCTTCCAAAACTATGTACTTGAAAAGATGATGAAATGAAACAAACTTTTTGTCTTGTCTGAAAAAGTGTTGCATTTACATATCTCATACATTGTATCACATTACATCATACCACATCATATTACACCTCAATGTAAGTGAAATCGATCTCTTGTTTGAAAATTGAGCACTTGCCTTTGTAATAATCGGGGTAACAAACCAAAGAATAGCAAAACAACCCAAGCAAACCCTCGCTTAACCTAAACAACACCCATACTGTTGGGGATTAGTCTCACGCACTCAGAATACGCCGTAACGGCCACTTTCGGTTCGTGCAGACACAAACTCTGAACAAACAGCCCAATCTGAAAAGACGGACTACGAAAGCTGAAACGGTTGAAGTTGAAACACACTCAGATGCCCCAAATTTTCCCTTTTCTTCTTTTGCTTTGCATAAAATGTAGAGAATGGCACAGCATTCTGAGCATAAACAATTTTAACTTTTGAAGAAGGGTTCTACAACCGGGGTATCTAGCCTAAAACTGAACACAGCAGGAAAGACTCAAACAAAAGGTGAGCGACCTAGACACAACGAGGCACGCTCGGAAAAGACTCAAAACGAAGGTTGAGGTAAACAAGACAAAAGATGCGACACACGGACGTGTTTATAAAAACAAAAGACCTCAGATCTCGAGGAACCAGTTCCTTTGGGTATTATGCTTCCCACCCTTTCTGATTTGTGATTCTCACATCACTAGGCCCGTAGACTCGGTTTTTCTCTCCAAAACCTTTTCCTCACTTTTCTCTCGACTTACACCTCTCTATTCTTTATTCTCTCATTTTTCGTCCCTCTCCAGGGTGATTAATAGATGAATAGGAAGTCGCGGGTTCACACCCAACATTATTGGTTGACGACTATTTCTTCCGGTGACGTTGAGTCGAGGTTCCGGATAGGGAAAGCTTCTTCTGGCGGATAGGGTGCCTTTTTGGCAAGTATGTTGATGGCGGGGGGAAGACAGAACACCTGACTTGATTGCGCCCCTAGTTCATCACTTTGACCATTTTGCTTTCTTCTTTCTAAAACAGTTTTGACCAAAATGAGAGTCAGATCAACATACTTGTCCAATTTTTGATTTGAAAATCATGCAAGTCAGGCCGTGAGTACTGAAAATTTTCCTTTTTGGGTCCAAGAAAAAGGTCCGGTTTTGGAAAATGAAATAGTTTTCGAGAAAATAGTCAACCTCAGTAAAAATTTTCAAAAACTATTTTTGCAAACGATCAATGCTCGATGAGCACGGAACTTACCCTCGAGATGCACAACCTCAGATCGGAGGCAATGGAAAATTGCCCCTTGCTTAAAGGGGGTACATGGCAACGGAAAGTTGCTCCTGGTTTGGATGGCAACTCAAGGCAACTTATGGCAATGCATGGCAACGGAAAGTTGCCCCTTGTCTGGATGATGCCGCAGCATTTTGTAAACGGTCTTTATCAATGACGACTGAACTCCGAGGACGATGGTCTGAACCAATATATGGACACAGTCACTGTGAAAGCGTCGGTGGCTGGACTTCAGGATGAAGTTGCCTACATAGTTCCAATTGCCACAACCGAACTATCGGATTCAGATGAGGCAAGGATAATCAAAACCATTACATGGACTGAGGCGCTGTTGAAGTGTTGGGGGCTGGACTTCAGAATGAAGTTGCCTACGTATCCCAAACATGGGAATCAAGCCTTACGTAGTTCCGGTTAAGGTACACTCGGGTATTAACCTTCACTTTTAGGCTCTAACTTTTGCCAAGCTGCCCGATGCGGGTTTTCGACCTTGCGAGCTATGTTTTCCTTTTCTTTTCATTCTTTTTCATTTCTTTCTTTTCTTTTTTGTTTTCTTTCTTTTTTGATTTTTTTTCAATTCAATTTTTTTTTATCAATTTTGCATTTTTTCTTTTTTGTTTGTTGTTTTCTTGTTCTTTTCTTGCTCTAACTTTTGCCTGGGTCGCCCTTCCGGGTTTTCGGCCCAACGAGCCTCTCAAAGGGTAAAAGTGTAACAAGTCCATGCCAAATGGTTTTGAAATTGAAGCCCTCTGTATTCGGGAGAGTGACTATTGTGTTGATTTGCAGAAGAATCCATCACGGTTGCCTCACGAGCCTCTTCCGGCGAGATTTGATCTTCTTGATCTGAGTTTGGTGCCTCTTGTTCAAGGGCTGCTTCAAATTGAGCCACACGGGCCTCACATGGTGGTTGGCTATTGAATGTTCTGAACGGACTCCAGGTTCGAAACAAATAGTTTGAATCTCAAGGCTGAGAGCGATCCTAGGCTGCGCAATCTGAAGAGTAATTCCACACAGGTCTTTCTCAGGACCACGCAAAACATTTTATTTTTGAAGGTTTTTAAGCAGGCGACAAATCGCTCGCACTGAAGATAGTGTGAAACTAATCTGGATCAAGCCAGGGTCCTTCTCAGTACTCACACTGACAAGCATGATTTCGTTCGTTAAAGGCTCAGTATGCCTCTCTTTCTTTTAAAATGATCAAGATTTTGCAAAACCCGAGGAATTCCTTCCTCTTCGTTTTTATCACTGCAGTGTTCAAAAGGGGTTTTTGAAAAACTTAGGTTAATGCAATGAGTTTGGCGCGCAGGAGAGCAGGCGAGATGTACTGTCAGCCCATTCAAATCCTTTGGCATAACTGGCTCAAACAATAAGTAAGGGAATATGATAGCCACAGCCGTTTCATTCAAAACTTCCAACTGCAACTGGCTCCTCAACAAAGATAGACTCAAAAGGAAAACAAAATGGGTAATTACGAAACGGTGTTCGAGGCGACAACCCCGAAATCACCAGGTATTCTATACAAAAAGGATTGACTCGCTACATCAAGACATACCCTTAAGCAAAAAGGACTGACTCAAGACAATGAGACAGACTCAAAACAAAACAAAAGACCGACTCGATACCCAAGTCGGAATTTACAAGACTAGTGTTTGCGGATGCTCAAAAATGCGTGCCAGACGCCACATCAAAAATATACCAAGCGTCGCCCACAGGTGGTTCACTCTCTGATTACATACTCGCAGTATCAGTGTCCTCAAAGTCCAACAGCTAAGTAGTAACGGACTTGGTTGAGGTGGGTGGAAAGATAACCTCGTTGTCAATCAAATCCTGTACCTCATGACGGAGGCAGAAGCAATTATCGGTAGCATGACTAGTTTGCTGATGGTACACGCGCGATCTTGAAAGCGACAGCATCATGCATAGCAGGGAGATTCTTCGACAGAGGTCGAGGCTCCAAGGGTTTAAGGTGCCCTCTTTCGGCCAGGATCTGAAGTGCCTTGGACAATGGCATATAAAGAGCATGAAAGACCCTGCGCCCTCGGGGCAGGTACTTCGAAGTCTGAGTATTTTTGCTAGATGCACTAGCGAACGGGTTGGCAGGCACTGCCTTAACTTTCTGGTCCTTCCCGGGTGCAGGGTTGGGAGAAAAAGGAACTGTTCTGGCATGACGAGGCCTGTCCCGGTTTTCTGACTGACTTGAACTACCCTCAAGTGGAGTGGGAAAAGCATCCTCCACAGCTTTTGTCACAACTGTAGATATCTGTTGCTTGTTCATCCCCCCGGCTTTCAAAGCCTCGACTGCCCACAGCATTTGTTCAATGGGATTGGCATCTGCCTTCATTTTGTCTTTACGTTTGGCCTCGGCCTGATCAAGGGTTTTGGTTGACGTTGACATTTCATTGTTATAGTTGGAGGCCATCTCCAGTTGGCTAAGTTCAATCACAATCCGTCCCAACAGCGGGGGCTCCTGGGGTACAAAACCTCCGGCATATGGTGCGGCTAGTGGCGAAGCGGACATGCCATAGGCGAGATCCGCCACGGACCTCTGGAGATCACCTATCATCCCCATCAGTTCAAATGTAGTAGGCTCGCGAGCCTAATATAGTTAAGAGGTCCAAACCGGGCGTGCAGCAGGCGACCTAGGTGGATGCGACATATGAATATTGGTCTCACTTTATAGAGTGATTCCTTGACCCAACGCGGCTGTCATAACCACGATCTCTTCTGAATTCTGCGTCATCGTAGGTCTTGCCTCGGCAAGGAGGAACACTGACTATTCTGGAACTCTCTGAACTGAAAGGAAAAACAAGCAGCATTTCAGCCCAAACGGATCAAACACACAAAATTTTAACAACTGCATTTCTCTACTATTGATCATCGTTTCGTAAATCACCTTTTCACAAAACACTGAATCGGATACCCACAAACATAACTGATTCTCGTAAACTGATATTGATGCCCTCAGGCTTGACACTCAATCTCGCAAACTGATATGTGTGTTCCTTGTAGAGATACACTCTGAAAGCACATAGCAAGTAGAGAGAGCAAAAACACCCCTATGTTGGGGTAGGGTTTCCCTGTCCTATTTTGTCAGGAGCTAGGGTTTTACTACGCACGCAGCGGTTTCAAACAACCTAACATCGGGTAAGCAACCTGTCCTGGTTTGGAACGGTCACTATGGATTTCGATATGCACTAGGTCGAATGGTCGAAAAGGGTGCCCCGGTAAAACCGGGGTTTGTGTTCCCATATTGACAGAGCCCGCAACCGGTCAGCCTTATGGCATGCTTTGACAAAGTCAAGCCTCCGGCAAACCGCTCAGGAATAACAGATGGCCAACACGGTGTCCTAGGCACACCAATGCACATGCAATGCAAAGAGACACATAAATGAAGTCAAAACAAGATATCACAAGTTCGAGTCAAGCTCTCTAAAATCCCCAACAGAGTCGCCAAAAACTGTAACAACGCCCGCGAGGGACCCCGCTACAGTTCGGACTCGATTTGTGTCACGGTTCTCTATTTGAACCAAAGAGTCCAAATCTGGAAAATCGTTTTTGAGAAAATAGATTTTTGAAAGAAGTACCAAACATGGACTGCTTCACCAGATACAGAGTCGCTACCTAAATATTTTTTAATGGGGGAATTTAGGAAACCCTGACTCGGTGCCAAAGGCCACATGTCTGTCATCACCAAAGTTGCGTCGGCTCGGGAGCTTGGGTACGATTGGGAAAGGTCAGCTATGAGCACCCCCTCTCGCCCGATCCGAAGATCGGCCTCTACTAACCATGATATCCTCTTTTGAAAACGTTATGTGTTCTTATTCCAATTAATTAGCTAGAATTACTATGTGATGCGCACAACACAAAAGTATAGACTAGATCGCCTAATTTGGAAATAAGCATTGCATATCCGTTCATTTTGAAAGTGTTTTGGACTTTGCTACTCGCAAGTAGGCTAAAATACGGATTTCAACGAGTTATTCCAACTCAAACAATCCAACCTTCACCCACAGGCATTCAGGCAGTTTAACATATAAACATCTAGCCACATGGTAAGCATTCTATTATGGCAACACTCACACGCGTACAAGGATGCTAAAGCATAAAATACTTACAAAGTACTTCGTGCCTAGAACAAGAACATGTCAGCAATCAATACGTGATCCAAGTCCATGTTAAGTGCCTAATGCATCGCATGCAAAATGTCACAAGAATAGGCTCGGCTAATCTAAGGATGACATGTGAGGTGCACAGGAAGCATGTATTCAAAGTTAAATGTGAAGTATAATGCAATTAGCATGATGCGCCGAGCCCGGTGCATGCAATACTGACGAATGATGCATGCATGCATAACATGAGGTATGCTAAAGTAAACAAGCCCTAATACTAACCATCAAAGCAGGTAAGTAAAAGGGAGAAAGAAGTGGGAGTTGGAAGACATACACACACTCACTCACACTTATCACAAATTCGCCCTCGCTCGGAGGGACCGAAAGAATAATACAGACCGAATAAATAATTAACTGCCCTAGTTAATTAAATATTACAAAACCCTTAGCTGATTGACAAATTAATTAAACTATTAAAGTAGTAAAAGGCCTCGGGAAGAGGGCTCAATGCACGCCGCTCACCGAAAGCCACTGCCATGGACAAGTTGCCTTTGTTTTCCCTGCTATGCTCCTCTGAAAATTGTGCAAGTCCCAGGGATGCTTCCATGAACACTGTAGAGTGCCACCGGCTGAAAGGAATGGCCACCGGCCATGGGGAATACTCACCGGCCACTTATTAATCCATCGGCCACCAATGGATGGCCGGTCGGCCTTAAGATCAGAGATGGTCGGCCAAAGCTTCAGAGAAACCTGTTTGATGACAGAGGCGACAAGGCATGGCAATGCATTTCCAAAGCAATGTTTGCACCACCACCCTCCTTATCATATTCATGACTCAAAGGAGGATAGTTCTTGGCTCTCGGGCCACCAATCACGCATCTCCATGCATGATGGCCAAAGAGTCAAGATGTGCAATTTCAATATGGAATGAAATGCACAAAACAAATAATGGGCCCCAACCCCTATCATAATCAATTCAAGAGGCAAGAGATGCATGCTATGATATGCAACCTAAACATGCAAGCTAAGCATGCAAGATGAGCATGTGAGCATGCAATATGCAAACATATGTCAACATGTGAGGATAGGCAAGCGTGTAACAACATGTAACCTAACTAACATGCAACAACATGCAAAGATGGACTTAAACTAACATGGGTAGCTCTCAAGCATGCCAAAATCAGTGGCCAATATGCCAAGTACATGAAGGCAAATGTACACACAAGCATGCATGAAAGCATGATTCAAGACTTAAGCATAATGAAGCAACTTTCAAGCACACTCGAAAGGGGGAAACATGGACTAATGGCATGTATACTAAGCTTTGAAAATCATGCTATAGGGGGTGCCAAACCAACTAAACAAAGCAAGCATATCATGCAATCGAGCCCAAAGCCTAAAGCTCACCACAGAGGCATCGGACTACATTTATCAAGACCAAACATGGCATGATTTAAACAACTAAAATTAGAGTTTTAGCATGTCAAAATGAACCCCAAAAACTACTTAGATGACATCTAAATGACTTACACATGGGAGCATGCACAAATGCACTTTCAAGGAGCATGAAACACAAACTCTTGAAACATCAAAGAGCCATGAAATGCAAGTATACGAGCATCCTAAGTGGACTGAAATGACATGGAAAATGGTCCTAATCCACTAAATCAAAGCAAGTAATGCATGCTATACATTCACATACTTAAGGCCAACAAGCCAAAAATGCAAAGGGGCTATACCAAGTATGCCAAAGTCGACCCAAACAACTAAGGACAGTCCTTAATCATGGCAAAACAAACATGAAAGCTTCACAAAGCCAAACCTAAAGCATGCTAGAACAATGGTTTATAACCTAAGGCATGTTAAGGCAACAAACGGGCATTACAAGGCATGTATGCTAAGCAAGCATGGTGTACCAAAACCAATACACAACAATGCTATTTCATGGCAAAATAAGCATAAATAACAGCCAAGGCATGGTCAACACGAGCCTAAGCTAGGTGCTCTCTAAAGAGGCAAAGATGGCCCTTTTCAAGGACAATAAGGAGAGGGGGTGGCCCTCTCCCTCGTAGGACTTCAAGGCACCATCCTTACCACTGAAATCCCTCAAAATTTCAATGGTGAGGAGGCCCAAACACCAAAGTCCCCGAGCACACTCAAAATGGCACAAAATGGAGCCTTACAAGGCTTAAGAGGGGTCAAACAACCCCAAAGCTTGAAGCAACCTTAAACAACTATTTAGAGGGCCTAAAAACAGAAATTTTATGTGTTATACACAAAGCCAAAAAACAGTTGCAAGGTAGGTAAAAATACAATGCAAAAATGGAGAATAAAAGGGAAAAGTGATTACCCTTGTAGACCTTCTTCACAAATGAAGCTCCAGCAACTTCTTTAGGTTGAAACCAGCTTCAAAACACTCAAAATAACCCTCAAGGGCCTCAGCTTCAAGAGATGGTGTGATAGTGTGTGTTTGTGTGCAAATCTAAGCCTAAACACACACAAGAGAGAGATATAGAGATGGAAGATAAACAAACCCTAACCCTAGAACTCAAACCCTAAAAATGTTGCCTAAAATGTCTAACCCCTTCAACCAGAGAGAAGACCTCTCTTTATAGAGCTCTTTGTCTTGTAAAGCTTACAAGACAAGCCTCTAAAGAGAGAGATCCCTCCATACACGTGTATAGAGGGGAGCCAAATGCAAGCCAGCTATGAAAAAATATCTGCAAAAGTAGATACACAGTAGTCGGCTGGCCAAAGATGCATTTGACCAAAAAAGATAGCCGGCCGGCCATCTATAGTGCCGGCCGGCCAATCATTTGGCCGGTGGTGCCACAAAACACAGCCGGTGGCCTCAAGTCATGGCCGGTGATGGGTGGGGATGGTCTACAAGCCTTGCCCTGCCTCTCAAAGGCAAAACACAAGTGTTTGGTGTCAAACCAAGCACAAAACAGTCGAGTCGAGAGATCCTGAGGCGAGGCGCGTCGCCAAGGCTTCCGGGAACTCAAGGCGAACACAAACAAGGGTAATCACTGAGTGTTCAATCAGTGACGTCCAAGTCTTGAGGACGGTCAAAAATGGGGTGTCTACACAGGGCATCAGTCTTGGCTACTGGTGCCGGTGTCTCCTATACAACGGGAATGATAGTTACATCACTTTTGCATCATGAAGTTGGCCACAATCTGCAAGTCTGTCAACTTGTTTACCATGTTCTTCATCTCCTCATCCCTCCTTAGGCATCTATCCTTCCATATTTGGAGGTCACTTTCATTGTAGTATTCATCTCGGCCTCTCTTCTTCGGGCCATTACTTCCCTTGCCAGCATTATTCTTCCCAAGATTTGGTTCCTGTACTCCTTCATTATGGTTCTCTTCTTTGTATAACAAACTTCAACCAAAATAAACAGAAGTAGAAAAATAATATGTTGTTTGAGTGGGGAATTTATGCAAACATGTGTGAAGCATTGTAAAAAAATACAACCAAATAAAAGATTAATAAACCCCATTTGATATTTTGAATCCACGAATCAAGATCATCATATCATTTTAAAAAAATTCAAAATTCCAATCATTCGTCAATGGCGATGGGTGGGTTGATTTGGGGGTGGGTTTGCATGAAGGTATGCGAATGGAACAAAAAAATCCTGGATGCCGAAATTGGGGGAAGAGAGAAAGAGATAGAGATACACACACAGAGCGAAAAATATAAAGGACATACCTAGGGGTAGTGCTCCAGTGGTGGATCGTGCTGCAAGATAAGAAGAGAATGGTTGCTGGTTTGCAATGGTGATATCAATGGTAGCAGTGGTCGTCGAGGTAATGGTGAGCGGAGATGGCAATGTGATGATGTGTGACGATGAGCGATGGTGGAAGATTGACAAACACTATGTGGTCCTATGCGACATTGAGATGAGTGACGGCAGTGACTCTGTGAGAGGGAGCAAGAGAGATCAAAAAGAGAGAGAGAACCTATTTGTGAAGAATGGATTAGGGGTTTCATATACACAACGAGATTGAAACATGAGATGACGATAGATACTTTGATTTCAAATACATAATCGACAATCGAAGAGAAAAGATGAGATGATCGTGGTAACCCTATCAATTCATTCGGCCTTCGTCATCATCAGAGAGAGATTGAAGCCCTTGTGATCTTGTATTCTAATTAGAGTAAAGCAAAATAGTTGTTTTGAAAAAAAAAATTCTATTTTTGTTTTCGTGCGTGCGCGCGCATGTGGGGAGGGGGGGTTGTTTTTTTTTTTTTTATTGGCGCCCCAAATTTCATTTTGACGCTTTTTTTTTTTTTTTTATCATACAATTTATGACATGCATTGTGCGTTGTAAAATAGTAATAATTTTAACGGCAGACGATATGTGCATCATAAAAAGTGCAATACTTTTAACGACAGGCATTGTTTGTGCCGTGAAAAGTATTCACTTTTCACGACTGGCGTATGTGCGTTGTGTATAATTGATGTATTAACGGCACTCCATATGCACGTCATAGAAAGTTTTATTATTTACGCCGTGCATTACAAGCTGTAAAAAAATCATCATTATTACCATTTACGGCTTACGCAATAGACACGTCGTGGTTGGAAAAGTATTTACGATGTACAAAAAAAGTAAGTCGTAAAAGTGAGAAACTACGACATGCATTTATTGCATGCCATTGATGTGGTTCCGTAAAAAGTCAATTTTGTTGTAGTTATGACAACCCTCACCTCTGATTGATGCTAAACTGTGATTGAGTATGATAAGAAATTGATTAAGCTGAAATTCTGAACTGAATGCATAGTATATTGCTTTAATTGCATTTCTATCTGTTTGCCATTTAACGATCTGTTCGTGTTTTTATTTCAAATTGCAAATTGAAGGCCTTATCAGTGACCGAATCAGAAATTGATTAGTGTTATATGCTAATTAGGATTTGTGATTTTATGGTAGGTTTAATTAAAATTCGATTTGAAATGATTAAACTAGATTAATTAAAAGTTGTATTACGTTAGTTGGCTTTTATTTACACAATTGCCATTTAGTGGGCACTTTAGGCCATTAATTGATTTTATATCATTTTGATGCATCTTCTTAATCCTTTTGGAGACCAAAACCGTGAGAGAGAGAGAGAGAGAGAGAGAGAGAGAGAGAGAGAGTTGGAAGAAAAGAGTTGATTCAACAAGTTTGGCTTGGAACTTAGGGGAATTTGAAGGAGAATTGTACATTAGGCTCCTATACCTAGAATTCAAGACTTAAGGTAGGGAATTCAACCTCTTAATTGTGAATTTAAGTTGTTTCTTGCATGGTTCATTGAAATGTGGAGACTAGAGTCAAGAATTGATTTAAAGAGTTGGTTTGAGTGCTAATTCATGCATGCATGTACACATTCTTGAATTTTGAGGTTGTTTTCATAAGGATTTCAACATGCATGTCTATATTTTGGTTGTAGCCCATGAATTCACCATGTTTTAGAGTTCAAATCTTGCATTTGCTCATGTTTTAGAGCATTGGAATTCATTAGAATTCATGCATGTTAAGTTCTTGTATTGCACTTCAAGTTTCCTTGAATTTGTATTCAATTGGCTTACCTTTGGGCTTGATTTTACAAAATGATCTTCAAAACATGTTGTAGTATGGGTTCTCAAGTGTTTTCCTGAAAATTAGCCCAGAAAAATCGAATTTGAAGCTTTAAAAGTTGAGTTTTGTGCTTGGGGATCAATCTGGAAATTCCAGATTTTGGATCCACACTCGAGTGGAGGACTTCACGCTCAAGCGTACACTCTGAGTACATGCACTTCCGCTCGAGCATAGGAAGTCACGCTCGAGCGTGAAATGCATTTGCCCAGAAGTTCATGTGTTTTGTAGTCCGCTCAAGCGAGAGAATTCATGCTCGAGCAAGGATCTGAGTCTTATGCTCGAGCGAAGGTCTAGCATCCATCGAGCGTGAAAATCGTGCATCCAGTACTTTTTCATGAGTTTGTAGGCCGCTTGAGCGAGAAAAGTCACGCTCAAGCGAAGCTCCTTTGTCTGCATGTTCGCTCGAGCGTAGAAAGCCACGCTTAAGCGTGGACCCCTGTTTCAACAAATTTTGAAAAGTGTTTTAAAGTGCATTTTTGCATCCTCATTCCATCCTAGGCATTCCCAGGCCATGTTTAAGGCATCTTAATGAGGATAATATTATAGAACCGCACCAAGTCAAGTTAGGGGGCTAGTTTGTCTATCCCAAGTGTATAACTTAGTGTGTGTTCATTCTATAATTGTGTAGGGTTGGCATCCGAGGATGTTCATTAGCTTGCTTATAGCCCAGAACTCTGTGAGTAACAATGTTGTAAAGATACGTTCAATTATAACTATTTCTGAACGATTGATTATACTGCTTTCTGAAACGACAATGTTTACTGAATGAATGTTTGTCCTATTTTTATGAACTGTACTCGTGGCATCCATAGCAACTTCATCGACATTGTACTATTATCATTCATCGCCATCTTTACGAGATCTCGCTGGCCCAATGCTTAAAACTACTATCATCGATATGATGGCCATCAATCGATCGCTCGGGTGTTAAGACCCTCTTTATCTTTTTTGTTATTGGATGTACCACATATGACTACTATGGTTTCTAAATAACTGTTATAGCATGAAAATGAGCCATTGATCGAGTAACTGATTTACTGATGCAACTGACTGTTTTAATTACTGAAAGGACATTCATTCTTAACCTCTTTACATAGTTGTTATTCACTGGGCTTTAGCTCACTATTTATATTTATATGTAGGTGTCTAGGCACCGGATCGGAGTTAAGAGCGTCAGGTTAAGCTCCTGTTTTGTCAAGCCAACCGTTGTGCCTCACTTCAAGGTTCCCAGTCTGTCCAAGCTAAGGCTGTTTTAGGGTGCTTCAGATTTATCCTTTTGTTTCTGTTTTGTAATAAGTGTTTTAGAGTTGACTGTACAATTATGTTGAAGGGACTTGGTCCCTAACCCGGATATCATGTGTATATGACGTATGTATATATATTTTGTTTATCAATGTGACTTGTGGTTTCATGGCTCATTGGACATTTTTTATTTACTGTTTGGCTCCCGCTAGCCCCTTACTCTGTATTACTGTCATTACTGTTAAGCAGGTCTTCGGTAATCACGGATTACTGGCCGGTTGCGATGCTAAACCCATAGGGACGGGTTTGGGTTGTGACAGTAATGAACAATGTAGTGCATGTTTCCTTGTCTAATATAAAATCAATTTGTGAATGTTGTCTTTTTTATTCCGTAAGTGCAAAAGCAATGTTCTTTAGAAAGGACATATTGGCCCTTGACAGAGGTATAGTTTATCATCCCATTTTTTTGTTACTGCATTATTTAGAGAATAAGTTTCAATTAAGTTGTACCCATATGGAGCAATTATATCTCAGTAATGACTTATCAAACTTGGTTCCTGTCTACAAAATTGGTTGTGCCTATATTGTGGCAGTCATGTGATAACATAGCAATAGCAGACTTGAACATCACTTATTGACCTTTGATTGCACAAATTTTTTGAATAATGAGAATATTGAGCATTCACCTGCATAAAACTAACCTCCTTTTGGCACTCTTGTGAATTTTTACCACTAACAAAAGTATATGTTCTTTTATTTTCATATTTTGATTCTGAAAAGGATATTTTTGAGCCAACTTTTGCGCACCAAACTAAGTTTCTTTACAACATTGAAATTTACTCACTGCACATGATAGAAGTATTATATGTTTCCCATTAATGATGTTTCCTAATTTCATTATTAAACAAATTTTTTTTTTTTGGTCATTTAAGTACATAATTCCTTATGATTAGGAAAAGATTCTATGCACACAATATTCCATCCATTAAAGTAGAAAACTTGGTAATGCTAAGTGTACAAAATTAAAAAATAAAACATATATTATTTGGTTGACATTTACATTTTGAATGTGACGTGAGTCATACTTCAAATAATATCTCAGCTACACATTACATTTATGTTTTCGTAATTTCATTATTCAACATTAAATTTATTCAAGATGTCTCTTACATAATGCCAATTATGTTAGAATCTATCTTGAACACTAGGAAAGTCAAAGAAACTTAAAAGCTAGTCAATGCTTGGTTTTGTGAAACTCCACTAGATCTTTTAAATCTGACCCAAACATCATTCCATTAAATTGAAGGTGAGAACCTAATTCTAAGCTTTGAAGGACTTGAATTAATGTTGGAGCATAACAGATATATTAACTCATGTTATGACAATTTTTTAAGCAGTTTCTAATCCTTGATGTGTTCTACTAATTGTTTGCTCATCTTTGAGCCTTTAAAATTATGAACATTGGACTGCAGTATGATGTAGAAGAAGTGAAGAGGGGCTATAGTTTTGTAATTACGAATGTCATATCTTCAAATACAATGGACCTTTCTAAGCTAGGTTTGTAAAAACATATTTCAATCTAGAAAGAAGTGAAGAGGGGAGATAGAAGTTAGTAACTTGAATCCTATTAGAAAGATTTTGCCTCATCGAATTAAGTACTAGTGATGTTTAGGATTTCCTGGGAGTGATACAACCACCATCTTTCATGTCTCAACTTATAAGGAAGAAAGCACTAATGAGATTATTTCTTGTCATTATTTTAGGTGGTGCAATCTTTGGTCCTCCTAAAATGATAGACTTTAATTTATGTCGATAAATACATGGGCGTACAGGTAGCAACATTGAGGTGAAGAAATGTAGTTTTCGTTTGTTTTGCTTTGATAGACATCATTTACGCACATGTGACGACCCTTAGGCACTATTATATAGCTTTCTTTTACATCCTAGAAAACCCTTCAAGTATGGTCCCATGATTGTGAATTGGCCAGATTAGCTATAGCTGTTAGTGGTCAAATGACTTCTTTTGGGCATAACTTCAATTTGACTTTTCATTCTGTCAAGAACTTGTTTCTCTTGCCAAACAAAAGAACAAATATTGTTGTGTGGCATGTGCAATGCATATAGGCTGGATTGTCATGGTACTGTGATTTACACTGTTCAATATGGAATTGAATAGCTTTTCTCCTCTAAACATTGAAAGTCAAATATTTTGATCATGATTTGTTGTTTTATAACTTCTGGAATAGATATAATAACAGATATAACAGATATAATAACTGGCCTGTTAAACCCATTCAACATGGTGCAACCTTGTGAAATCCAATTAATTCAATGTGAATTAGAACTTCCAAAAGCTTTGCTAACCACCCAATCTAAAGTATTTGTATTAAGATGTTTTGGCCTCAAATATTTCCGTAACATCCTCTGTTTTTTTTTGTCAGGGTTTTTGTTATGAAAAATCATAATGACAAATCTATGCTTCGTAACCGTTTTGATGTATACAATCGTTTTTTGGTTATTATAAAACCAAATAATATTAAAGGCAACTCATTTAGTATAGGTTCTGAAATTGTCTTTTATTTTTCGCTTGTTGCATTAATTACTGTACATTAAGAAGTGGAATGAATAGCGAGAGAATAGAATTTTCACAGAGCCTCTTTCATCGAACATCTTCACTTGGCATGGAGTTTTACAGATAGAATTTTGTGCTTTGTTTGAAATTAGTTATTTGGTTTTATTTGAAGCTTAATGGATTAATAAGGCTCCTGAGACACTTTTCTTCAACGTTGACACTTGATTATTGTTTGTGAGCAAGTTACTTAACAGGTCGAAAGGGGCATGGTGTGTTTCTTTCTTTCTTTCTTTCTTTTTTTTTTTTTTGTTTTCCTTTTTTTGTTTCTGTTATGTTTTTCATTTTCATTGTTTTTTATATTGCCAAGTCCCATTTCACCTCCTAAACGAACGTTACATTGTTATGTTTCTTGTTGGTACTTAATGGATATTGTTTTGGCCATGGCTATTCCTAGAGGGCTTAACGTTACACTTTCTTTCTTTCTTTTTTTTTTTTTTTTTTTTTTTTGCGACAGTAACAAGATGGTCGCTAATACATTGTAGGCATTTTTTTGAACTTTTTGCGACGGTAAAACATTAGTGGCCATAAGTAGGTTAGGTGGTCGCAAATAGTTTGCGACTGTCGTTTTGCGGTCACAAAAAGTATTTGCCACCCTCACATTTGCAACCCTCATTTGTCGTCGCATGGGCCGTCGCAAAAGATCTTTTGCGACTATATTTTTATTATTTGCGACGGCTTGTAGCAGTCGCAAAAAGTACTTTTTTTAGTAGTAGTAGGTGTTTAGGGAAGTGGCTATTTTTAGGTTTTTTGACTATTTTAGTAGGCTATTTTAGTTTTATGTTTGGGAAGATATGATTGATTTTTATTTGAGTTGTTGTATTGAAAAATATATTTGAAATGATGTTTGAGACTGAAATGACAATTTTGTCCCAACCTCACTTTTTTCAAATTTGGTCTAAAGGGGCAAAATTGTCATTTACCAACAATGAGACAACTTGCCAATGCCCACCGGGGGCTTCTATTCACACACACCAAACCCTCTCTCCACACACACTTAATGAAAGAGTGTGTAAAAAGTGTGTGAGAGGGAGATGTGTAAAAAGAGTATTTTGGGTGTGTAAATAGAAGCTCCCATGCCCACCACTGTCACTGTGACAGCCCCACTGCCGAGTTGCTTTTTTCTTCTTTTATTTTATTTTATTTTACTTTTATTTAATATAAATCATTGGTTTAGGGGCTATTTGGCTCCTTTTTTTTTCTTTTTCTTTTTCATTTTTTTTTTTTTTGGATGATTTTTTAGCCTCAAACTTAGGTTCCCAAACAACCCCTTAAAACACTCAAAGATCATACACACAACTCACACCCTTCCTCCTATACAACTTCTAATCTGCAGAATATTGAACAGAAAATCATTGATAGAGTAGTGTAGATCCTTGGATGAAGCTTTTGGCCAAATAGCTAATTTAAGGATGATTGATTCCTGCAATTCCTCCATCTTTGATTGAATACCATTAAACAAGCATTCATTCATGTGTTTCAGAATGGACCAAAGGGTAACTAAAGGTATGACATTCGATTCTTTGATTTCTTGAAGCGGTTACTTGACCCACTAATGCAATAGACACATTGAGTTTGGTTATGCACCTTAGTGGGCCCATTTCATGACTTAATTCGATAATCTGAACCGTTCATATTTTAGAAGGTATTGAGTAGAATATATCTGTAAAAAATCACGTCAATCGGATATCGTTGGCATTTTTATCGAATTACATTTGTATTTTTTTTTTTAAAAAGATAAATATAATTTGAAATATAAAACTCAATACAAATGTGATTTGATGAAAGAGATAATGATATCCGATTGACGTGATTTTTTACAATATATTCTACTCAATACCTTTTAAAATATAAATGGTTTAAATTATCGAATTAGCCCCTAAAATGGATCCAATAATACGCATAATAGTTGTGGTTGCGCATTATGCACAGCAACAATCCCAAACTGATAGACATTCAACTGATCTACGCACAACCCATTGAGCACCACACCACTGCATTGTTTCTTCCTTTTTGAGGAAAAAATAGAATTTAACAACATAATATAATAACACATATAACCAAGGTTCGAAAGTTGCGATCGGGTGGCGGTGGCGATGTGATTCTTGATTCTTGGGTGTAAAGGCCATAGTGTAACGATTCGTGTAAGAGCAAGTGAATTTTTTTATTTTTCGCACAATTTGAAAAAAACTTATAGATATGCATATTTTTTTTCCATGATCATATTTATTGGGTTAAAAATAAATATTGATCAATTTTTGTAAATTTTTAAGTATAATCCAATATATTTCATATTTTTAAATCACTATAAACTGAGTTTTTTATATTTTGTTTTAATAATTAATAACTTTATATTATACAAAAAATCAATCACTAACTATTACATATAAGATAAACAATGACAAAAGTAAGAGAATAAATAAGAGCCTAAATATATATATATATACATATTTTAACCAAGCCAAATAGATAATGGCCACACTTATTATTATTATTATTATTATTATTATTATTATTATTATTATTATTATTATTTTCAAACAATATATAGATAGACACACACAAACAAAATGGTTTAGCGATAGAAGCTGAATAGAATAGCATAAGTCTTACAATTTCAACAAATCAGTAATATGTTCTTCATCTTCCCTCTTCTCTCTTTCTATCTCTTGCTCCTCCGTTTTCTCTTTTTATCTTCTCTCTTCTCTCTATTCCTCTTCCCCCATTTTCAGCCTTTTTTTGTATGTTTTTTTGAAAGAAACAGTTTGGAACCGTTAAATGCTTGATTGTATGAACCGTTCTGGTTACATTTACGGCACCACTACTGATGGCACTTCTGACCGACACTGTGAATCTCAATCACACTACAAAAGCCGTAACGAATGGTGATAGAATCGCCAAAACCGTCAATGATTCTTGACCGCCTTTTTAAAACCTTGCATATAACACATACAAGTAGTGTTCGGTTGTAGTAACCATCTAACACGTGATGCATAATGCTGTAAAATAGATAGAATTTTTAATATATAAATTCAATTTATATAAATTAATATTATTCAAAAAATATCAACGATATATTTAAAATGAGACTAATATTTAATATATTTAATAAAAATTTAAAGTATATATATATAACTTGCATAATTAAAATGATTTGAAATTAATGTAAATAATAATTATTTAGAATTACTTTTTGAATAGAATAATATTATTTTTATTTACTAACACATTTAGAGACTAATAAAAATTAAAATATTAACTCAAACTTAATAATAATAATAATAATAATAATAATAATAATATTCAAACCATATAAATGTTAACTTAGATTGTGTAAATAAAAAATAATAATAAACCATACAAATCATAATTAAACATACAAATACTAATATATTAGTTTATTTTGATAAATATTGTATAACTTTTAAACTATAAGATTTTTGTTATAAAATTGATACTGTTAAGAATATATTGACAATGAGATTAATATTAAATATATTTACTAAATTTAACATAATAATTTAAAAATTACACTGTTTTAAAATATTTAAATGATTAAAATGAAATGTTAGATTAAGATTGATATGAACAAAAATTGAGCTGGTTTCGAAATTGACAATTTTAATTGATTTTTTTAAATTTTTTTTGAAAACTTGTAAAAAAAGAAAGAAAGAGAGGAGTAATGCTTGAGACTCATAATTTGGATTCCTAAATATGGCAAGAAAGGTAGATCCTATACAATTGAGTATATGATAAATCGAAAGTTGACATGGATCCTTTATTACATCATGGTGGATCAAATTGTGAGAGATTATGTGTGAGTCTTAAACATTTTTCAATAAACTATTTAAATTACTTAAACAAAAAAAAAAATCAATTATTAATACTTTAAACACTAATGATCACTATTTGGTCACCTTCGCAAAATTATTTTTTAAACTACAAATAAGTTTGATGAAAAAAAAAAAAGAAGATATTTTGTAAATCTTAAAATTACATTTTTTTAAAATTAAAAAATATATTTTTAAAATTTAAATTATCAAAAGTAATTTTTTGTACCAACTTTAGCCACACATCACATTTTAATTATTCAAATATTTCAAAATAATGCAACTTTTATTTTTTTAAATTGTTATTTTATATCTTTTATTAAATATTTTTAATATTATTGTTGTTCTAAAAGTATGGCCCATATCATCTCAATGTTATTAATTTTTAAAAAATGAGATTTGTATTTTAAAATTTATACATTGTTTATAAAAATAACAATAAAAAAGTCACTAAAATTATCAACAAAAAAGAATAGTTATCAACAAAAAAATATGATTGAAACATAAAAATATTAACACAAATCATATACTAAAAATAGTTACAAAAATTAGTTTAAAAAATTAATCACATAGTATATTTCAATATTACAAATAGTTATAAAAATAGCAAAAAATAGTCACAGAAAAATAATTCACATAATATATTTTAGCTTTAAAAATATTTGAGCAGGGTGCAATTTAATTGCCTTGCAAGTCCAGTGTAGTTAAGGTGCAAGTCTAGTTTCTGTTAGGTTCAAGTTTAGTCTGTATGGGTGCAGGTTGAAGGTGCAAGTTTAGTTTGTGTGAGGTATAAGTCCAATATGTGTTGGATTGCAAGTCTAGTCTGTGTGGGATACAAGTTGAATCTGTGTACTAGTGCATTTCAAGTGCAATTTGTGAATTAAGACCCCATTTGTTTTCAAAGGTTGAATGGAGGGGATTGATAGTGAGGAAATTACTAGTAAGGGATTGTTAGTGAGGAATTGATAGTGAAGGGATTAAGTAAAATTGTGTTTGTTTTGATGATAATTGTTAGTGTAAAGATTGTTAAATTATTTTTATATAAAATAATAAAACAAATAAAAAAATACAAAAACATTAAATATTAATGTTCAAAAAAAATGTTCAACATGTAAAAAAAATTTAAAAAAAATTCTAGAAAAAAATAAAACAAATAAAACAATGATTTTTACTTAACAAAAAATACAAAAAATTAAACATTAATGTTCAACAAAAAATACCTAATGTGTAAAAAATAAAAATTTAAAATTTAAAAAATTAAAAATTTCTAGTCTTTGTGACTATTTTTCTAATACCATCTCAATCCCCCTTTCAATGCCTATCCTAATACTAAGGAGTCCCTCCCATCTCTTAAAACAAACACCCCATATTATGGGTTTTACCTCATTATCAATCTCAATCCCCTCACTATAATCCCAAACAAACGAGGCCTAATATTTGTATAGTCTGGATATATATATATATATATATTATTTGTATGATTTGAATTAATATTTGTATCGGTGAAATATTATTTATTATTATTTTTACTAAAAGTTATACAATATAAAAATTATTTATAGTATAAAGTTGAAATATAATATAAAAATTAATTTTTGTAACTAATTTTTGATTGAAGCTTAAAAGTTGAAATAACTAGTTTAAAAATATTACAAAAAATTAATATTTGTTAATATTTATGAGATTTGATTTAATATTATGCAATTATTAAGAAAATTAATAATATATAATATTTCACCCGTATAAATATCAATTCAAATCATACAAATAAAAAAAATATATATATATATATATATACATATTCAAATCATACAAATATTAATTTACAAAATTGGATTTGCACCCCATACAAACTAGACTTGCACTTTCGACTTGCATCCCATATAAATTGGACTTGCAACCCCACACATCTTCGACTTGCACCTTCCATAGCCTAGACTTGCACCCCACACAGACTAAACTTACACCCTAAATAGATGGACTTACACCCCTCACACACTAAACTTGCACCCCACACAAATTAGACTTTCAATCAAGGTTTTCAAACTCGGACTGCACCAGGCGGTCGAACCGGGAACCGGGCCCCCGTCTGAAAAACCCTCAAGACCCGGTGTATGTCAAAAACCAGCCTTATTAGTGAAAAGCAGAATAACCGGTGGTTCAACTGAGAAAACCAGTGAACCGGTCCCGGTTCTGTGGATCAACTCAGTTTTTTTTTCTTTCTTTCTTTCTTATATATTATATCAAATTTTTGACTAAAAATTCTTACTTTAAGAATCTCCTCTCATGAGTAAAAGTCTTATTACAAGCTTGAAGAAATTATGAATTGTTCAAAAATAACCCAAAAAATAGAGGTAGGTGATGTGATGTGTGCACCGTGGGGAGAGAGAGAGAGAGAGAGAGAGAGAGGAAGATAGTGACGTGTGTGAGAAAGAGTTGATTGTGTCAGTTTTTGAGTGTGTCATGCGAGATGAGAGAGATTTGACAGTTACAGGTAAAATGATAAATGATTGTTAATTTTTTGAAAATTGTTTAGGTGTGGTTTGGAAGTGGATTAGTTTTTTAAATTTTTAGTTTTTTTAATTATTTTAATTTGGGTTAAAAAGTTTGTTTTGAAAAGAATTTTTTGACTTTTTAATTTTTTAAAATTTTTTTGTGAGAGAAAAGTGTAATGATTATACATTAGATGTAATATTTTTTTTGTTGTTATTAAAATAACTTATTTTATCGTTTATGACTAAAATAATTAAAAAAATTTCCAATTCACCTTCTCAAATGGTGCCTTAGTAATTTAAATTCAACAATGCGGGGACGCCAGTGGGATGACCCAGCGGTCCCTACTCTCCCAGTGTCAGGTGGCAATCTGCCACTGCTGAAAAACAAAAAAAAAAAATTTTTTTTTGGCCAATCAATGAAGGCTCCCAGCACCCCACAGGATGTCTAAATCATTCCTCATTTAAATTTGTATAATTTGTATGGCTTAAATATTAAAATAATATCATTTTATTTTTAAAATAATATTATTTTAAAATATACGAATCAGTCAAATCATGAAAATACAAATTACTGAACATTTTTGTACTTTTTCATACTGGCGGAATTTTCAAAGATTTCTCGTTAATTTGTGGTTCACATCTTCTGCGCCCACTGCCAAGTAATTCCTCCTAGCTTTAACATCTCTGTTGCTTAATAGCATAGTCGGTGGTTTCTTCTGTGATCAGATTAGAAGGTATTATTAAGTTTATAGAAGTTTATTATGAGTGTCATTTTAATAATTTGAATTATTTAATGTGTAAAATTTATCGAATATTATATATTTATAAAAAATCACGTTAATCGAATATCGATAACTACGTAATCAAATCAACTTTTTATCAACCGTTTATTTTTTTCCGTCTATTTTTTTATATGAAACTAATTTAATCACATAGCTATCGACATCCGATCAATATAATTTTTTATAGACATATAATACTCGACGAGTTTTACATATTAACGATTCAAATTATCAAAACGAGACTCGTAATAAACTCTCACAGACCCAACAATACCTTTCAATCCGATCGTGAATTCGAGGAAAGCTCAGCCCAATATCATATTAGTCTATCAATAAAGTCTTCAACTTTTAAAATTGAATAATATTTAGACCTTAAAATTTGTGACCCCATATTTTTAATTGATTTATAACCATTTATTATTTATATTTTTCCTCCCTCCTCCCTCTCCCTTAGGATTCATGTGCTAAGATAAGGTGAGCAGAGGGTCCAAAATAAAATTTCTTCATAGTGATTTATGAAATTGAAATTCGTGATTTCTAACAAACATAACATATAAAGTAATTCACTATGATTTCGTTTGCGAAGGATGAGTTGGGTAGGTTTGAGACTATTTTAGTTACAAAAAGATAAAATAGACTTTTTAATTAAACAAGACAAAACATCACATCCAATTCATAAATATTATATTTTCTCTCATAAAAAAATCAAAAAAATCCTTTCCAAACGAGGCTTTTTAACTCCAGGCAAAAAAAGTCAACTCACTTTCAAAACGAATCCTATAAAGTTCAAAAAAAATGCTTCAAAGCTTTAGAGTTGCTCTAATAATGTGGCAATTGTGTAGGTCCTACCATAATGTGATATTTTGACTTAAGTTTATTTTTTATTTTTATTTTTTTTGAATATGCCAACTCAGGAGAGCTCTGTTTAGAACTCAACTTTTAGAGTTATGAATCACAGTTGAAAGTTCAAAGGCTCTCGGGAAGTGGATTCATGGCTTTTTTTTGAAGTTAAAATTTATAAAAAGGTAAAATAAGTTGAAATAGTTAATAAGACAAAATGTCATATTAAATTTATAATTATTTTACTTTTTCTCTCACAAACATCACATCCAACTATAAAAAAAATCTAACCATTTTCTCAAACACAAAAATTTTAATCTATAAAAATAATTAAAAATTATTTTTAACATATTAAAATAATTAACTTTCCACATGAGGCCAAAGAATCATTTTGAGGACCACCAATGCAACAACCATTCAACTGATGAGCATCCCACCACTGCATTATTTCTTCCTTTAGAGGGAAAAAAAAAAAAAAGAAAGATTATTTACATGACATGGCTTTTGATACATTTAAATAAATAAATAAAAATTCTATTTTGTTAGACCTTACAAAGTCCGTATCCTCTCCAGCCCTCCTCTCCGGTTCTTCCTCCGGTCGATAGACAGGATTTTGTCACGTGACTCATCTCAAAACCTACGACTCAGATTAACTATAAAAAAATAAAATAAAAATTGAACGGTTGAATTTCATTCAACCCATACTGACACTATGTCTGCCCCATGTCAACTCACACATATACTCCACACACACAAACACACACACACACACACACACACACACACACACACACACACTCACTCTCTCTCTCTCTCTCTCTCTCTCTCTCTCTCCTAATAAAAAATTTAAAAAAAATATTTTAATTATTTTAATTTTATTTTCATAAGTATAAAATTTAAATTTTATAAAATTAATATCATTAAAAATATACTTTTAAAATGAGACTAAAATTAAATATATTTTATAAAAAATTAAAATAAATAAAAAGTAATTATTATGTTTAGTTATGTTTTGAAATTATTATTTTTTAAATATAAAAATTAATTTGATGAAATAAACACACAAAAATCAAATATTTTTGAAATTCTCAAAAACAAATTTCATTTAAAAAAAATATATGAAAATAAAAAAACATGTTGTATTTGATTTGCACCTATGCACAAATTAGATTTGTGTGTGTGTGTGTATGTGTGTGTGTGTTTTTTTTTTTTTTTTTTTGTTAATGCAAAGATTGGATTTATGTGTTTTTTATTTCCTTTAAAAAAATTATTTTCATATGTGTAGATATCCCTTTTTTGACCGTCCTCAAGACTTGGTTGTGCTTATAGGTACACCCAACAACTGGTTCGATTGCTCGTCCAGCATTCGACTGTCGCGGCAGAATGGCACCGGTTCGAGTTTCCCGGACCTTGTATCATTTCTGTCTCATTTTTGGACCTTGACTATGTCCTGTTAGAGTGGCCCTCATAGTGCACTGCCGGCCATGGCATGGCACTACCGGCCATTGCTTTTTCTCCGGCCATCGATGAAGCCTCGCCGCCATCACAGGCACGCCGCCATTATGATGATGACACCCTATCTATCTCGGTGGTTTTGGCCAGATCTTTGAGCTGAATTTTCATTTGCTCCCCTCTATACACGTGTATGGAGGGATAGAAGCCTTGAAAAGCTTGTTCAAGAAGCTTTAGCTTTGCATGGTTCTATATAAGCAAGAGGCCTTCCTCTTTGACAGGGGTTCTGAGTTTTGGAGAGGAAAAAAAGCTGTCTCTCTCTATATTGTGTGTATTTTGTGCCTTAGAGTTGGATTTCTTTGCACTTTTGCACTACAACACCTAGATATACACCTCCATCCTCCATTCCAGTACTTTGGAAGTCATTTGAAGAGGTTGGAAGCTCAAAATCTTGAACCAAAACCTGCTGGTTTGCTGCTCTTCTAGGGTAAGTCTCTATTTTCCCTAAACTTGCACTTTCTTTATTCATCTATAAGCCTTACTTGAAAGCATTGTTGGACTTTGTCATGAACTGAAAAAGATCATATTTTGAACTCCTTTACATGTTTGATCAAGGACCCTTTGCTGTTTGAGGCCTCCTCCTACCACTTGCCTCTTTATTCCTCTTTTAGGCCTTTTTCTTGTATGATAGTTTGGACTTATTTGTGATTATTTTCGTGGCTTGATGTAAACTGTAAAGTGCCTTGTTTTGAGCCTCTCTTCAACTTTGTTGAAGGGCTCTTTGCCATTTGGGGCCAGCTTCTGTCCCTTGTGCTTTATCTCTCCTTGTAGGCCTATTTTTGCATCATATCCTAGTCCTACTTGTGAGCATTTTCGAGATTGGTCATAAACTAGAAAAAGTTTCCTTTTGAGCTTATAAACATGTTTGTTTAATATACTTTTTATGTTTGGGGTCATTTTCTCCCATGCGTGCTTTATCTCTTCATGTTTAGAGCCATACATGTGAGTATTTGTATTGGCCTTGTTTTGGCCTATTAGCCACTGAAATCCAGTAGATTTCAGTAGCTTAGACACTGTTTTGAGAGCCCAAATTAAAGGGGGGTGACCCCCTCTCTCCTTGTCTTGTTTGGTGGCCTTTTTGGCCTTCCAAAGAGACCCCATTTTGCATGCCTCTAGGCCTTGTTTCAGGCCCTTTTCGGTGGGTTTTGGGACCCTCTTGAGCCATTTCTAGAGTTGGTTTGGCTTTGTTGAATGTCCATCTTGCATGTGCCTAATAATCCCTTGTGTGGCCCTCCAAAGAGGCCCCTCATTTTGGCATACATTAGCTGTATTTCAGTGATTATTTGGGCATATTTTCACATGTTTAGTTCACTTATTTTGGCTGGGTTGATGAGTTCTTACTTGCTTCATACACTTGCCATGTAAACCAAGTTTGCTAGCTAATCTTGCATGCTATGTTAGTCCATCATGCTAGCACCTTTTGGCCATGCTTTGAACTAGAAATGTTCATGTTTTGGGGCTGCCTTGTCTCTGTATTTATGCTTCTTAGTCAAATGATGCATGCTTTGTATAGCTGTAGTGTAATTGACCTTAAAAGCTTTGTGTTTTGGTGATGCATGCATGCTATCTTTGAGATATTTAGATGATTTGGCATCATTTAATGTTTCATTTCAAAGCATGTACCATTGTTAAATTCCCACTTCATCCATGCTTCAAGTGTCTTGGAATGTCGTGTGTTATTGCCTAGTTTAAGGCTTAGCTTGTATGCTTGCATGTTTAGGTGTTTGAGCCTTCATTCCAGTATGTTTAAGTCCTTGTTTAGGCCTAATTAAGCTCTGTCCATACTTAGTTCATGTGTTCGTGCCATGTATTGCATGCCTCTTTTGCATTGCTCTTTGCTAGCTTTCATGACTTAGGACCTTCGCATGCTTTACTTGTGTCATTTAAATGATTTGGCATCATTTATCATCTCGTTTCAGTGCATATAGTGTTGTTACACTTGCGCATTTGTCACTTCTTAGGCACTTTTGAGAGTTGCCCTTTTAGGCCCCTTTGTTGAACCTTTCGCATTTTGCATGCTTGAGTGTTTTGTGTGGCTTAATTCATCACTTTGGCTACTAATTTGGACCTAGTTGAGAGTTGTCCATCTTTGGTGTAAGCCCATTTTGCCATGTTGTCGCATGCTCATTACATGTAGTATGTTGTTGCATACTTGCTTAGCTTTACATGCCTTGCATGTTCATATGTTCATATTGCATTTTGTTATAGGTTGTTGCCTCACATTATGCTCATACGCTTGTTGCATGTCATTAGCCTTGTTAGGTTGTTTGCATTGCATGTTTGCCATGCTTATGTGTTGCATTGCTTGGATTAAATGTTAATCTGAGCACGAGGAACGAGGGGTGTTTCATACTTCAAGTGATGGAATGCGTCTCAATTCTTGGTTGCCGAAGCTCTTGATGATCCATGATAGAGTTCTAGGCTTTATTTGCTCTATTTGTGCATTCATTTTCATATTGATTTGCACAAGTTGGATCTTTGGCCATCATGCATCGGGATGCGTGATTGATGGTCGTGGATCCGACTTGGCCTCTCCCTTGATGTTTTGAGGTGATTCAGAGTGCCATGGTGCATACATGTCCTAGGGAAACCTTCATTTTCCTCTATTTTGTGCTTCGTTGCAGTTTGGTGTCACAGCACACCAGTGGCCGGTAGCCTGCCATTGATGGCCGACAGTGTGCCACCCTTGGCCGACAATAGGCCATCTCTGGCCGGTAGACCTCCTCTCATGGCCGGCAGGCCACTGGGAGCTTCCCCTGCAGTGTTTTGGTAAGTTTCAACACCCAGAACTAGAGGACACCCTGCAAACAGAGCTTCTATAGAGCAACCGGAAGGCATTTCAAGGCGAGGAACCAAAGCGAGCATGTGCATCCCTCGTGTCCCGAGGTTTCTGATTATGTAATAACTTAGATTAATTAGCTTCAGTAGCTAGCTAGATGCATGCTTAGTTGAAGTTAGTTAATTTGTTAATTGGCTCGTTTGTTTTGTAATTATTTAATTAGCTTAGATAGTTGATTAATTAGTTTGTGATGTAATAAGTAATTAGCTTAGATTAGCTAGTTGTTTATTTTGCTTTGGACTGTACCTATTTTGGACATTCGGACTCTTTTATTCGGTCCCTCCGAGTGAGGGCTAATTTGTAATAAGGGTGCGTGCATGTGTACATGTCTTCTAATCCCCTTTCTTTCTCCCTTTTATTTAACCGCTTACAATGGTTAGATGTAGGGCATATCTCGATTAGCATTCTTATGCTTCAAATGTTTGCATTCATTTGTCTTGCATGCACCGAAGGCTCGGTTCATCATTCAAAATGCTTCGCAATTTTCAATACACTTTCTTGAATACGTGTTTCAAAGCATGTTTTGAAGTAAGTGCCGTGCCATGTCATTAGTAGCCGAGCCTACTTAGTTACATTCTGTATGCGATGCATTAGGCACTCAACATGGACTTGGATCATGCGTGTTTGCTAACAAGTTTTCTGTTTTGGCACGGAGTACACTGTAAGTATTTTATGCTTTAGTATCTCACATGAGTGTGAATGTTAACATGACAGCATGCTTACCATGTGGCTAAATGCTTATGTGATAAACTGCCTGAATGCCTGTGGGTGAATGTTGGATTGTTTGAGTTGGAACAACTCGTTGAAATCCGCATTTTAGCCTACTTGCGAGTAGCAAATCTTAAAACATTTCCAAACAAACGGATATGCAATACTTCATTCCAAATTAGGCGATCTAGTCTATACTTGTTTTACTGTGCGCATCACATAGTAATTCTAGCTAATAACCGGAATAAGAACATATAATGTTTTCAAAATCGGATATCATGGTTAGTAGAGGCTGATCTTCGGATCGGGCGAGAGGGGGTGCTCATACCTGACCTTCCCCAATCGTAGCCAAATTCCCAAGCCGAGGCAACTTTGGTGATGACGGACGCGTGGCTTTTGGCACCGAGTCAGGGTTTCCTAAATTCCTCCATTAAAAAATATTTAGGTGGCGACTCTGTATCTGGCAAAGCAGTCCATGTTTGGCACTTCTTTTCTAAAAATCAGTTTTTTCTCAAAAAGATTTGCCGGATTTGGACTCTTTGGTTCAGATTTAGAACCGTGACAATTGAGTCCGAACTGTAGTAAACCCCACAAAAAGAACAGAACGGGATTCACCTTCCCGGGGCATTCGGGGACGTCTACAGTTTCTGGCGACTACGCTGGGGAATTTAGAAAGCTTGACTCGAACTCGTGATATCCTGCTTTGACTACACTTATGTATTTCTTTGCATTGTATGTGCATTGGTGCGCCTAGGACACCATGTTTGCCATCTGCCATTCCTGAACGGTTTGCCGGAGGCTTGCCTTGTCAAGGCATGACCATAAGGCTAACCGGTTATGGGCTCTGACAGTATGGGAACGCAAACCCTGGTTTTACCGAGGCACCCTTTTCGACCATTCGACCTAGTGCATATTCGGAATCCATAGTGACCATTCCAAACTAGGACAAGTTGCTTACCCGATGATAGGTTGTTTGAAGCCGCTGCGTGCGTAGTGAAACCCTAACTCCTGACAAAATAGGACAGGGAAACCTTACCCCTCCATAGGGGTGTTTTGGCTCTCAATTATCTGTTATGTGCTATCAGAGTGTGTCTCTACAAGGTGCATATATCAGTTTGCGAGCTTTGGGCATCAGGCCTGCGGGCACCAGTTCAGTGTTTGAGAATTAGTTATTTGCGGGTATCAGATTCAGCTTTGGGGACAGTGATTCAGGGATAATGATCAATGTTCGAGAACAGTGTGTTTTTAGCTTATCAACCGTGTGTTGTTATGCCCAGCTGTGTGTTGTGTATTTATTTTAAGCTGTTGTGCTGTTCATTTATCTAGTTGTTTATTTCCTTATTGCTTTATTTATCTTTCTGCTAAGACAGGTTTTAGCACAATTGCTTCAAACCCAGCAGATACCCCCCAAGCACTTTGGACAAGAGGTCGTCGGCTCAATCGATCTGAGGATCTGGTTGACGGACAACCAGTGTTTCATTCTCTACCCTCGGTTACTAGACGGAGGACAGTTAGGCAGAGGGCATCAGTTCAGCAGTCAGTTCGGAGGGCCTTATCTACCCCACCTAAGTACAATAGGGATCAGGGTTCTGTTTCACCTACAGAGAGGGAATATATACCGGTAATCCAATCAGAGCAGAGCAGTATGGCCAGCTTGGAGGAAATGATGCGTCAACTCCAAGAGAGTATGAAAACGATGTAACAGATGTCAGTCGACAAAGTGAGTTCGCCAAGTAGCAGGCCGCGGTTATGAATGAACAAGCAGAGTTAATCATGAGGTTACAACAGCAAACCAGAGCATCCACTTCGCAGCAAAATCCTCCCCCGCCAGGAGTTCCAACTCTCGGGGAAATAGCTAATGTTCAGAATGATACAAACATTCCCACAGGACCCCCTCCACCTCCAGTCCTACCCCAAATCCAACCCCAGTTGTCTAAAACACCCACCAACTTACCGGACTCTCCCTTTGAGTTCGAGACAGATCCTACAGCATTGAAGTCGAGCAAGCTTGAAAAGCTGTTCAAGAGATCCCAGGGAGTCAAGACCATCCCTGACATTGAAGATGGATATACCGATGCAGCTGTGACGCTGCCTAACAGATTCAAAATGCCTCATATCGACCGATTTGACGGGTCCGACGACCCCATGGTGCACCTGAGGTTGTTTTCGAATATTTTGAGACCAATGGGCGTCACCAGGCTGCAGCCGCTCGTTTTCACCGACCGCCGTGTGGCGGCTATATGGTATGCCAAATTAGAAGATGACATCAAAAGAAATTAGGACGAGATAGCTGAGGCCTTCATTGCGCAATATTCATACAATACACAGATCGAGATTACGACTCGTGATCTCAAGAAGACAAGGCAAGAGCCTGAAGAGAGCTTCTCGGAATTCGTGACTAGATGGAGGGCCAAGGCTTCGATGATGACCTTAAAGCCCATAGACAAGGATCAGATCCGGATGATTGTGCGCAATCTTCAGCCAAAGTTGATGCAGAAGATGATTGTACTCCCCTTTCCTACCTTTTCTGATCTACATGAAATGGGGGTACAGATTGAGGACGCCTTGAAGCAAGGCTTAATTGATAACGACCGGGAGCAACCCCGAAGAACTTTCAATCGCGGCAGCAATGCGGGCTCGAGCGGCGCTACGACTACAAGAGCCTCCGAAGTAAGCATGGTCACTACCAACCCCCCTCCAAAAACCATGGCAGCTACGCCATTCTCCGGCACGTCCGGGAGCCATACTCAAACAGCCAAGTACCCACCCAAAAACACAAGAACCTTCGCTCCACTATATATGCCCTTATCCAAAGCTTTGGGGGTTTTAATCAGAAAAGGGCATTTGAAGCCCCTAGAGCCGCGGCCATTACCAGAAAAACTTCCCCTTGCCCACAACCCAGCCAAATACTGTGCATTTCACCAACAGCACAGTCTTGACACCGATCTGTGCTTCCGATTATGTCATGAGATTCAAGATCTCATCGATAATGGGGTAATTCTGCCTCCCGAGAAACCCAATGTTACAACAAACCCTCTCCCCATACATAACCAAGCTCCACCTCCAAAAAGAATCGACTTTATCCAAACTGGGGTCGTGTCTTACTATCCTAGTATCTATATCACTCCTTCTCACCTACCTAAGCCGGAGGTATTCCTTCCTGATTGCACCGACTTATGCATGATGGATATCTCCATAACCCAACCTAAGCCAGTGGTGGTGACAGTCAAGGACAGAAGGGAGGAGATTTTAGAGGAAAAGAGGATTGTTGAGCCAAAGCTTGAGAAGTCTAAGAGTTCTGTTGAGAGAGTATATAGTCCGAGTGACTACGTTTCGTCAATAGGCCAGAATGGGCTAGACGTGGGATGGCCGACAGAGGCAGAGCTGTGTGTGATCCAAGGGGATGGTCTGGAACACAGGACGGATGGTTTGACGACTGTGGAAGAGGACCTTGCCAATTTCCAATTTTACAGTGACCAAAACCCAAGGGACGCAGCGGTCAACTGGTTTGCTTATGAGGAATCGACAGAGGCTACTGGGTGGTTGGATGATCAACCGGATGTGGTGGAAAAGCTCCAACCAGAACAAGGCCCGACCGGGGCAAGAATGTTAGTGGCGGCCGGAAGGGTCGGAGAACAGAGTACATCTCCGAAAAGCGCTGGTGTCAAGAGTTTCGCTCAGGATCGGAGCATTTCGAATACAGGAATTGTTGAGCAACCAGCTGTGTTGATACAATCAGAACAGGAAAGATTTGAAGATTCTGAGAGAATCAAGAAGGCAAAGGCCCATGTGGGGACTGAAACTACTATAAGCACAGAAACAGAGAATGCTGCGGGCGCAGGGATGAGAGGTATAGTGAGTACGAGGACAGTCATACTAGAGCCGGATCGGTGTTTGTCGGCTGCTGATGGAATGTGGTGGGAGGATGAGGATTTATGTCTTGCCCATATGGACGAAGATTGGGGGAACAACCAACCCGATGACACCTGGTACCTAGGAGAAGTCGACCATATGACACGGAGCGGGCGGTACTTCAAACCCCCACACCTAGATCAACCAGAGTCTTCTGGGAATGATAGAGAGGCTGAGAAGCAAAAGGAGAAACAACTTGAAGAGGAGGCTGTGCTCAAATAGTTAAAAAAGATACAAGCAGACATCTCCATCTGGGGACTGCTTATGGCATCACGAGTGCATAGACAGGCTGTCTTATCAGCCATGGACAAGGCAAAGCTTTCGATAGAAACCACGCTAGAACAGTTGGTAGGATTGGTCTTTCCGGGAGGGGCTACCCCGATGCTAACTTTTTTCGACAAGGAATTCCCACCCGAGGGGGCAGACCATAACAAACCACTCTACATCTCTGTGGAGTGTAGGAACAAATGGATACTAGTAGTTCTTGTTGACATCGGATCTGCCATCAACGTCTGCCCGGCAAGGAAGGCGTATGCGATCGGTCTGAAATTCGCAGACTTTTTACCAATAACCCAGGTAATTCGGGCATACGACAACACAAGTAGAGAGGTCATGGGAACGGTGAAAATTCAGACTAAAGTTGGGCCGGGACAGCATGAGATAGATTTCCATGTCTTAGAGGTTCCTGCAACTGTCAACCTGCTTTTGGGGAGGCCGTGGCTGCATCAGGTGAAGGCAGTGTCATCCACTTTGCATCAAATGGTGAAATACCCCTATGGAAAGGGAGTAGCCATTGTCTTCAGGAATTCGTCAATTCATCCACCGCCGGAGGTATCTCCACTGCTCGAAATCGAGCATGGTATAGAGGATGTGTTCATATCAGGTTTTACCCTGGCTGAGGCTCGGGTTGTACAGAACGTCATGGCTGCTAACGAGGGGATATATGTCAGTTCTTAAGCAGTGTATCTTATGAACAAGCTCCAACACATCCCCGGGATGGGATTAGGAAGGAGTGGCCGGAAGGGTGTCCCAGCATTGGCCAAAGTGCCACACAACTCCCACACCTTCGGTTTGGGTTATCTGCCCACCAAGGAGGATTGGGTAAGGAAGGGAAAGGAAATGGCTGGAAAAGCCAGAGCGAAACAAATGGGGAGACCTTTTGACTTAATGCACCGGCCCATTCAAGGTACCCTAAACGGACGCTTTGTCCGGAAGGGGGAGGACTTTCCATTCTGTGGCTTTCCGGAGCCGTGGTTGAATGCAGAGAGGAAGCGCATGCCAGGGTTCGAAATTTTCTTTGACCTACAGTTATTTGGGGATGAAGTTGCCGAAGAGCAGACCGACCCGACAGTTGAGGCTGAGCATGGTAGGGAAATGGAGTCTGAGGACACCGCACTTGAAATAGGGGTAGCACTGGCATGTCTACTCTCAGATCCTCCGATCGAACAGAAGTGCTTGGGGGATAACTTCTCGGTGTCTATAATCGGGAATAAAATGGCTGCGGGCCTACCATCAACTATTTTGGATGCATCCATCGCACCCTCTCTCGTTTGGCAGTACGAAGAGGGATTTTTGTTGAGCAGTACTGGGTCAGGTAGTGAGCCGAAATCTGATTCCTCCGAATTTGTTGAGTCGGAATCAGGTTCCAGCTCGACTAAGTTTGAGTCTGGTATTCTTGGGGGTGATAACCTGGATGCCACAGTTCTGTCCAGGTCGTCTTTTTCTTTCTCATTTGAGTCTGTTGTAACAGAAGAAGCGGACGGTTTGGAAGTACATAATGAGAATAGTATGGATTTGGTTTCCGAGTACTTTTCTGTGCCTTTGATTTATTGCTTGAATCAGGACTTTCAAAATTTTGACAAAAACGACGTGGAAGAAATTCCTCTGGTTTTGCAACGATTGATTGATCAAGAGCAGGAAAGCTTTGTCAAACCCTTAGTGGATGAAATCACTACCGTGAACATTGGTACTGAGAAAGACCCGCGGCTGGTCCAGATCAGGTCCACGTTGTCTTCGGAGGAACGTGAGCACTTAGTCGCTTTATTAAAAGATTTCAAAGATGTTTTCGCGTGGTCCTACGAAGACATGCCTGGAATCGATCCTGAGATTGTACAGCACCGGATCCCTCTTGACCCTGAGGCTCGACCTATCAAACAGAAGCTCAGAAGGATCCGCCCCGACTGGGCCATCAAGATTAAGGAAGAGGTCACCAAGCAAATTGATGCAGGCTTCCTGCTAGTATCCGAATACCCGACTTGGTTGGCCAACATTGTTCCGGTGCCAAAGAAAGATGGCAGGATCCGGGTATGCATGGACTTCAGGGATTTGAACAGAGCTAGTCCGAAGAACCACTTTCCCCTGCCACACATTGATGAGTTGGTGGATTTCACAGCGGGGCATGCTTTGCTTTCATTTATGGATGGCTTCTCAGGCTATAATCAGATAGTAATGGCACCCGAAGACCGGGAGAAGACCGGGAGAAGACTGCTTTCACCACCCCGTGGGGGATATACTGCTATAGAGTAATGCCATTTGGGTTGAAGAACGCTGGAGCTACATATCAACGGGCCGCGACCACAATACTGCATGACATGATCCACAAAGAGGTTGAAGTGTACGTGGACGACATGATTGTCAAGTCCAAAGAAAGAGAGGGCCACTACACCGCCTTGCAAAAGTTCCTCCAAAGGATCAGGGAATTTTGGTTGCGGCTGAATCCACAGAAATGTACATTCGGTGTTACAGCAGAAAAAATGCTAGGGTTTCTGATCACACAAAGGGGCATCGAAGTCGACCCTTCCAAAATCAAGGCCATCTTAGAAATGCCACCACTGATGACTAAAAAAGAGGTGCGAGGCTTTCTGGGTAAAGTGCAATTCATAAGATAGTTTATCTCAAAACTAACCTTGACTTGTGAACCACTTTTTGGTCTCCTGAAGAAAGGAAAGAAATTCCAATGGAACGGCCGATGTCAAGCAGCTTTTGAACAGATCAAAGAGTATTCACAGAACCCGCCCGTGTTGTCACCACCAGAACTGGGGAGACCGTTGATATTGTACCTTTCAGTAACTGAGACTACAATGGGTTGCATGCTCGCGCAAGAGTCAGACGACAAAGTGGAGAAGGCCATCTACTATCTGAGCGAGAAGATGCTGGATTACGAGACCTGCTATACTCTGCTACAGAAGGCTTGCTTATCCTTGGTATGGGCTACCAGGAAGCTGCGGCACTGCCTATTAGCTCACTCTGTAATGTTGGTTTCACGGCTCGATCTCATCAAATATCTTTCCGAGAAATCGGCACTTACGGGTAGGCTAGCTCGTTGGCTGCTGTTGCTTTCCGAATTTGATTTGAAATACGTGATGCGTAAGTCAGTAAAGGGGAGAGCGGTGGCAGAGTTCCTTGCCGACCACCCGGTTGAAGGGGATGAAGTAGTTGAGTACCTATTCCCAGATGAAACCATTTTGTATGTCGCAGACGAAACTTGGACGATATACTTTGACGGAGCATCAAACCAGTACGGGCATGGGATATGAGTGTTGTTGATAGCACCCGACAATTCCCGTATCCCTTTAGCATTTAAGCTTCGATTCAGGGTCTCAAGTAACGAAGCAGAATATGAGGCATGCATTGCCAGTCTAGAAGCAGCCCTAGAACTAGGGGCAAAACGGTTGGACGTCATTGGGGACTCAAACCTTGTTGTGTCTCAAGCAAAAGGAGACTGGAAAGTCAAAGAAGAAAAAATGATAATTTACCAACAGACCTTGGATTTGTTAATTCCTCGGTTTGAGAAGCTAAATTTCACTCATCTAGTAAGAGAGAACAACAGGTTCGCAAATTCACTAGCAACTCTATCTTCCATGATAGACATCCCGTCTGGAGTCCAGATGCATCCAGTCATCATTGACCAGAAGTTCGCGACAGCATATGAGTCAATTTCTACCATAGACGAGGTTCAGGACGAAAACCCCTGGTATTACGACATTTGGAACTTCTTGGAGAAGGAGGCGTATCCACTAGGGGCAAATGCCAAAGATAAAAGGGTAATCAGAAGAATGGCTGTTCAGTTCATCATCTGTGGGGGTAAGCTGTATAAGAGTGGTCATATGGGAATGCATAAGCTGTGTGTAGAAGCTAAAGAATCGAAGCGCCTAATGGAGGCCATCCACGGAGGAGAATGTGGTGCACATATGAATGGAGTAATGCTAGCGCGGAAGATCCTCAGACAGGGTTACTACTGGTCTACCATGGAGGAGTATTGTATCGGCTTTGTTCGGCGATGTCACAAATGCCAGATCCATGCAAACCGCATGAACATCCTGCCGTCGAAGCTATACAACATGACTTCGCCATGGCCATTTTCAGTTTAGGAAATCGATGTGATAGGGGTTGTTACTCCGAAGGGGTCAAATGGGCATGAGTTCATCCTGGTCGCAATAGATTACTTTACTAAGTGGGTCGAGGCCCAATCTTATGCAGTGTTGAAGGCTTCGCATGTCGCGAAGTTTATCAGAAACAACATCATCTGTCGCTACGGAGTCCCAAACGAGATTATTTCAGACAATGGTTCCTATTTCAAGAAGGAGGTGATTGACTTGTTGGAGAAATACAATGTGGCTTTTCATAAGTCATCCACATATCGGCCGCAAACCAACGGAGCGGTTGAGGCTGCCAATAAGAACATCAAGCACATACTGCAGAAAATGGTGGAAACCTACCAGGACTGGCCAGATAAACTGCCGTTTGCTCTGTGGGGCTACCGAACTTCAATTAGAACTTCTACTGGAGCGACTCCGTATTCATTAGTCTATGGGATGGAGGCCGTTCTACCTATTGAAATTGAGGTCCCATCATTACGAATATTGGCTGAGTGTCAAATAGGCGAGGCAGATTGGCAGCAGAGCAGATTCGAGGAACTCATGCTCTTTGATGAGAGAAGACTGAAAGCACTGTACCATGTTCAAGGTTATTAGCGTAGAATTGCCCGGGCTTTCAACAAGAAGGTTAAGTCTAGGAATCTAAAGGAAGGAGATTTGGTGCTCAAGGATAACCGAGCTCCCATCCACGACCCAAGGGGCAAGTTCAGACCCAATTGGACTGGTCCCTACATCATTAAGTCTATTTGGTCGGGTGGAGCTGTTGTTCTGATGGACCTAGATGGCTAGAGTTCTCCTAACCGATCAACATGGACAAGTTGGAGAAATATTACCCTTGAGAGGCTCGCTAGGCCGAAAACCCGAAAGGGCGACCTAGGCAAAAGTTAGAGCGTAAAAGGAGAGTGAAAATACTAGAGCGAACCTAAGCCTGAACTACGTAAGGCTTGATTCCCATCTTTGGGATACGTAGGCAGCTTCATCTTGAAGTTCAGCCATAACCTTTTTCCCGATCAACTTTGTCCATTTGATCAGCTCGGTCATCTTGGCCTGTTCAGTGTTCAAGAATTTCGGTTGTAATCTCCGGTGCAGTGCTACTCAGACTAGGGGCAACTTTCCGTTGCTGTGCAGCGCCACGGTACTATGCAGACTAGGGGCAACTTTCCAGTTGCTGGGATTCGAGATTGTGCATCTCAGTGACAGATCTCAGGCGTGTCCAGTTCTGATCCATGTCGAAAATAGTTTTGAAAAGTTTTAATAAAAGTTGACTTTGTTCAAATTAATCTTTTTACAACTAAGACCATTTCTCGACCAAAACGGGAAATTTTCAGTACCACAACTTTCAATTTCATTGATTTCAATACAAAGTCCTCCTGCTCTTGCATACAAATTGAAGTTGCTTTTTTTATTACATTCATAAAACAAAAACTTAAAAGTTCTAATAAAGCAATAAACCCGGGGCATAGTCAAGTCAGGTGTCCCTGCGCCCCCTCCCAGAGCTAGTCGAAGTCTCTGATGCCAAGCTAGGCCCCCGCTCCCACTTTCAGTTGCAAAGGGGTTTTATGAGAAAAACCGAGCCTGAGGGCCGAGTGATATGAGCAATACATATGTGAGATTGGGTGGGAAACATTACCTGCAGCAGTAGTGGACTCCCCGCAAATCTAGTTGTCTCCCGGCGATAGAAGGCGTCTAACCCCATCAGCGTCTCGGCCAATGTCATGGCGATGCAGCTCTTTCCTTCTTTCAAGCCTTGAGCAACCTCAATCAGACGAATGTTAGATCCACTAAAGCTTGGGGCAAACAGAAAATGAGATAGCATGCACAAACAGAGGGCATGTTGCCGGAAGCCTTGCCAATGATGGTCACTGCGGTCACCGGCATCGGAAAATCGATAGATCAAACTGGGAATGTCCAGCATTCTGTCATGAATCAAAGACCGAGCGTCACGCATAGTAAGTCCACACATTCGCCCTAAAGTTTGGGCATGGCCAAAATTAGGATGGGGCAGGATCTCCTCGTCACACTCAGATTCCATCAAAACTTGGAAATCTTCGAATGTAGGACACATTTCTTGCCCGCTAAAGCTAAAGACGTGTGTAACCGGATTCCAAAATCTTGCCGCGGCATGGAGGAAAGGAAGGTGCAGCGGAGTACGGCCTAGCGTAAATACTGCATTCAAACCGAAGCCCTGAAAGTTCAACTTTTCTGAGCCGTCTAGAGAAGTAATCCAATTTGTGAAGTTTTGAGCAGAGAATGCTTCCATTTGGTGCAAATTTGAGTTGAAATGAAGAGAATCCCGAAGCTGGAACTCATATAGAAGATAAGGTAGTGAGTGGAGGACAGGTGTCATCATTTTGGAGAATCTGCCATCGATGGCTGGCAGTGGCTCATCAGTGGCCGGTAGTGGCACACTGATGGCCGGCAGTGTTCCATTCTCACTCATTAGCTCCCTCACTGAAGGCCCAATTGTCTGTTGCAGTGGATTCCTGTTTTTCAAGGTCTTGTTTTGTCCTCTTGGGCTTTGTCGTGGTCGCTTGTTTAAGACGTATTGTTTTCTTTTTCTGTGTCAGGTTGTAATTACCTTTCTTTCATTCATCGAGTTGTTGCAGTCTGCTTATCGAGTTGTAAATTTGTTAAGCTTTTCTTTGTTTATCGAGTGGTTTTGTTTTCAGTCGATTCACTACCTGATTGGTGCAATTTGAGTGTTTGGTTTTCAAAACAAAACTTCGATTTCATTTACATTGTTGTGTAAAGCGATGCGATGCGATGCATAGAATATACAAACGAAACACTTTTCCAACAAAAAGGTTGTTTTCATTCCATCATAGTTTCTCTTTACAAAAGAGTTCGATTTTGAAACAAACCTGCCTAACGCAGTACAATGTGCAAAAACTACTAGTAAAAAGGAAAATAAAACAAAAGAAGATCATCGTCTGAAGTAGCAAAATGTCTGGACCAGTGCTGGCGGTCTTAAGTGCGGGAATCCGTCCTGGTCCTCTTCCTGGATGAAGGTCCAGGATCTCCACCATCAAGATCGATTCGACTCGACCAATGTGGACTTATCGCCTCGCCGGACTCATCATCATCGAGATAGGTCCTCGTGAACTAGTCCTCGCCCTACTCTCGCCGCCGAGGAGGTACTGAAGGGCCCCTCCCCGCCTCGCTGAACACATGGGCCTGGCGGCAAGAAAGGAATCTGAAAAAGGGACAATCCACCCGAAATGCATTAGTAACCACGGCATGTCAGATGCAGCAAAGTGTTGTACTGTGAATAGTGAATGATTTGCAGTGAATGCATGCCGTGAATAGGGTATGGGAGCAATGCATCAGATGAAGGCAGTGTGCAAGCTATACAAATGATGGTGTGTTAAGAAAAGACTTCAAATCCAAGCAGTTTGAATGAACTTACCGGAATGCCATAAATACTGAGTAGGTCCATGCTCGTCTACAGCATCCCTATCGCTGAAGCCTTCATCGCCAGAGACTGACGAGTGTACTCAATGGGAGCCTACAAAATGGTCGAAATCATTAGTACTCTATATAATATCAAGGGAAATCAAATGACAATACAAGGGGTGATAGTGTAGCACATACCGGAGTCGAGCCGTAACCTCCGATAAGCTCGTGGCTAGCTGGAGGAGGGGCAAAGGGAACCTGATAAATCTCTCCAGCTCGCCCTCGAAGTGTCATAGTAGCAGGCAATACTGGCCATCCAGACTCCTGTCTCCCCTCAGGACCTCACCTCCTACGAGACCTGACCGCTCCGCTTACTTCTCCATAGCCGAGCCCTCGCCCTCTCCTGGACACCAATCAAAGGCGATCGATGTGTTCAATGAAGGTCGCGTAGTCGCCTCAAAGATGGAAATAATCTGCTCAAATTTCTACCATGAATCGGATCACCGGTACGGATAACATGTATGTCACCCTCATCGATGGTGGAGGCGCCATCGGTACAAATGAGGCAGGCAACCCCAAAGTCTGGCGCACAAAGCGCTCACTCAAAAACTAGGCCCGACAGATCGGCCCCTCGAAGAGAATACGGTACTGAGACATGATATGAGCAGTGTGATACTGATCTCGGAGTCCCGATGGAATTGCCTCCCATGGTCGTCATGAAATCTGAGAAAGAGAACCAACGAAATGATCAGTCGTCAAATAATTAAGGCAGGTGCATCGGTTTACTCAAAATAACTCATTGCAAACTTACCTTACGCGTCGCGACTGTGTCGAAATACTGTCGGAAAAACATGAAGCCCTCCCGGGTCCTACGGCGGAGCGGACCGTCATATACGTCGGAAAATGGGACCGTCACTGCCGTCTCCTCCACCGGATTTGGGGCAAGCGTCGGGAAATATGCATACACCCAAAGCTGTTGAACAGGTGTGATCAGTACAACGTATGAATAAGAATGCAGAAAGCAAAGTGCAGTACAGTACATAACAGATGCAAGCCTGGAAAAGCAGATATTAGATCCTGTGCATGTAGTGTATCATGAGCAGTGTATGGTGTACAGAAAATGCAAAGCAGAAAGCATACAGTACGACAGTGAGTACGGAGAGTGCAAATATTGAACAAAGCAAAACGTACAAACGCTAAGCAAAGTAATGAAAAGGAGGCGGGTTGCGTACCTCTAAGCTCGCCAAGAGGCCTCCAATCAATCTCCTACACATCCGAGAAGTGGAGCTCATGTATCCGTAAAGAGTGGTGAGGCCGGCTGCGCCCCAATTGTAGGTACTGACCCACGGAAGCACTACCAGGGCGCTCAAGAAATACAAACCCACAGTATTCCACCTGTTTGAAAACAAGGTGGTACCGAAAAGGGAATAGAAGGAAGCCCCTAGCATACTGCTCCACTCCCTCATCGGTCTGAGGATCCTCCTCGCGGAACTGCTCCTCGAACCAAGAATACCTAACCATACTCGCTCGAGCAAGGGGTGAACGCGCTCCAAGTAGCACATCCCATGCAGCCACCCACTCTCCCATGTCAGGATCTAAGGGAATCGGATCACCTCCCACTCCCAGACCGGTGATCATAGCAAAATCAAAAGGAGTCATGGTCATCTCCCCTGCCGTGGAGAAATGGAAAGAATTGGTGGTATCCCACCACCTCTTCACGAGAGCCCCCAAGAGAGGATGACTCACTATAACTCGTGTCAAGCTGCAGCAAAATATACCGAAGTCGGTCTCGTCGACAATCTGGCGGACCCTCGTGGGAAGCACATCGTACCAGTCTCTAGCGGTCGTGGCATCGTAGCCTCGAAAGGAGCGAGATCCCTCCTGTTGAAAACACAGTTCAAGTCAGATCAACCGCGTGTTGAAAACACAGGTCAAGACAGATCAACAGTGTATTGAAAATGCAGTTCAAGTCAGGTCAACAGTGTATTGAAAGTACAGTTCAAGTCAGGTCAACAGTATATTGAAAATGCAATTCAGTTCAAATTAGATAAATGATGTATTGAAAATACAGTTGAATCTAGGGCGATGATGGGTTAAAGACGCATTCGAATTCAGAACGGTGACGCGTGAAATACAGTTAAGTGCAGTGTATACAGCGTAGCAGTGTATGAAATGCAATCAGATTAAATCATACGATGCAATCAGATCGAAACGGCGCAAAAGATGTAGACATTCGAGAGTAATATTACATAAAGGGTAAAGGCGGTACCTCTACGGAAATGGCCGACAAATGAGACATCGGCTCCCTCAATAAGAGGTCGTCTGGTACATCCTCATCAAAATCAGTAAAGGAATGGATGCCTCCCGCCACCGGAATGATGTGGGTCTCCAGATGGTACACCGCAGGGTCGAAGGGACGCACGTCCAATGGTAATGGCTGAGGCTCAACCTCTGGCTCGGCTGCAAACTCCGCCGCCAACTCTGCTGGAGGGAGTGCGGGGAAACCCTCATCATGAGGCACATCGTCTGCCATCTAAGATGAATGCAAAAGAATGATGCGAAAATGAGCAAAATGGTGAAATTTAGAACAAACTCAAACCCTAAGAGAGAGAAAATTCAAGAAAAGTTGAAAAACCCAGGAAAGTGAACTAACCTCGAGAGAAGATCGGGGGAAATGATCCTGGAGTGCGGAAAATGATGAAAGAAGCCTCAGATGCAATTTCTGATCGGTTCAAATCAAAGAAAACCAAAGATCTTTAGTGATTCAAGGTTGTATAGGGTGTTGGGAAACACGTATAATGCGCGAATCTAGAGAGAAGGCACTCCTAAAAAGGAGGAAAAGTAATTTCTATGGAAGGATTTGTGAGGAAATGGAGTGATTTTGAGCCAATTTAAGGACACTGGCCTAAGCCCTTGTTTGCCGCCACCGATGGCAAGGATGGTACATCTTTGAAGATGTCAGATGGCTCACCTTTGGATAGAGATGGCCGGCGATGGCAATGATTGCCCTCGTGACCGTAAAATCTTCTCCAGCTTTCTTACCTATTTGATCTTGGGATTTGTCCCCGGGTCCCAATAATCATGTGGAATGCTCAAAGCTTGATTCGGAACACTTCCGCGGGAGCTCAGGAGTCATGTCTTCAATATACGATGGTTTACAACCGTCAATGCGCACGAGGTGTATCCTTTTGACGCATCCCAAGCCCTCCGGGAGGTAAACCGGAGGTCTCCTTTTAAGATGTCTTTATTAAGCATCTTTCTCTTTTGTCAATATCAATTAGCATTCATTTGTTACAGTAAACACCAATCTAGTTCACGTGCATTGTTTTGCATATCTCTAACATGCATTGTCATGCATTCCCCTTATCGCGCATCGTCATGCGCACTTTACATGCATTCTCCTCATTGCGCATCGTCATGCGCACCAATGTGCATTGTTATGCATTTTCCTTATCGCGCATCGTCATGCGCATCTATTATGCATTGACATGCATTTTCTCTATCATGAATTGTCGTGCATTCTCCTTACCGCGCATCGTTATGTGCATTTGTCATGCATTGCCATGCATTTCCTTATCCCTATTATGCATTGTCATGCATTCTTTTTATCAAGCATCGTTATGCATCTTACAAGAGGTTACACATTGCTTGCGTTAATCGCGCTTGCTTTACTTACATGTGTTCATTCCTGCTATACATATTGCTTGCGTTACTGCATGCTTTACTTACATGTGTATAATGTATCTTTCAGGTGGTTACACATTGTGCACGTTTCGGCGTGTGCTTTACTGACATGTGTTCATACCTTTGTTTGCTTTACACGTTGCATGCGTTTCTGCGTGTGCTTTACTTACATGTGTTTATGCATCTTACATGAGGTTACACATTGCTTGCATTAATCGCGCTTGCTTTACTTACATGTGTTCATTCCTGCTATACACATTGCTTGCGTTACAGCATGCTTTACTTACATGTGTATAATGTATCTTTCAGGTGGTTACACATTGTGCATGTTTCAGCGTGTGCTTTATTGACATGTGTTCATACCTTTGTTTGCTTTACACATTGCATGCGTTTCTACGTGTGCTTTACTTACATGTGTTTATGCATCTTACAGGAGGTTACACATTGCTTGCATTAATCGCGCTTGCTTTACTTACATGTGTTCATTCTTGCTATACACATTGCTTGCATTACTGCATGCTTTACTTACATGTGTATAATGTATCTTTCGGGTGGTTACACATTGTGCACGTTTCGGCGTGTGCTTTACTAACATGTGTTCATTCCTTTGTTTGCTTTACACATTGCATGCGTTTCTGCGTGTGCTTTACTTACATGTGTTTATGCATCTTACAAGAGGTTACACATTGCTTGCGTTAATCGCGTTTGCTTTACTTACATGTGTTCATTCCTGCTATACACATTGCTTGCATTACTGCATGCTTTACTTACATGTGTATAATGTATCTTTCAGGTGGTTACACATTGTGCACGTTTCGGCGTGTGCTTTATTGACATGTGTTCATACCTTTGTTTGCTTTACACATTACATGCGTTTCTGCGTGTGCTTTACTTACATGTGTTTATGCATCTTACAGGAGGTTACACATTGCTTGCGTTAATCGCGCTTGCTTTACTTACATGTGTTCATTCCTGCTATACACATTGCTTGCGTTACTGCATGCTTTACTTACATGTGTATAATGTATCTTTCAGGTGGTTACACATTGTGCAAGTTTTGGCGTGTGCTTTACTAACATGTGTTCATACCTTTGCTTGCTTTACACATTGCATGTGTTTCTGCATGTGCTTTACTTACATGTGTTTATGCATCTTACAAGAGGTTACACATTGCTTGCGTTAATCGCGCTTGCTTTACTTACATGTGTTCATTCCTGCTATACACATTGCTTGCGTTACTGCATGCTTTACTTACATGTGTATAATGTATCTTTCGGGTGGTTACACATTGTGCACGTTTCGGCGTGTGCTTTACTGACATGTGTTCATACCTCTGTTTGCTTTACACATTGCATGCGTTTCTGCGTGTGCTTTACTTACATGTGTTTATGCATCTTACAGGAGGTTACACATTGCTTGCATTAATCGCGCTTGCTTTACTGACATGTGTTCATTCCTGCCATACATATTGCTTGCGTTACTACATGCTTTACTTACATGTGTATATGTATCTTTCAGGTGGTTACACATTGTGCACGTTTCGGCATGTGCTTTACTGACATGTGTTCATACCTTTGCTTGCATGTTTGTGCACACATCGCATGCGTTGTCACGTACTTTTCGAATGCATTGATTATGCATCTTCCTAACGATATTGTACCTGGTAAGTTCATTTCTTTTTTAGGCACGATATTGTATGTACGTTTCATTTAAAGCTGGTGCAACCAGACGAGCCGCACAGGTATTGTACACGCTCTGCGTGAAACGTGGTAAGAACTGCATAATTTTCTTACATTCTTCCTGTTAGAATATGTAAGACTGTTGTTCACCTGCTTAAAACTGTCGCATGTTTGCTTCATTACAGCATTCTTGGCATGATAATTAGTCATACTCTCAAATCTTGGATCTTGCATACTGTTTGCATTTTGCCCCAGCCTTCGGGCGCATCTCTGCATGCTTATACTAATTGTTTGTCTGAGTCTTCGGCCGTGTCAAAAATGGGTCGTCTCTGGGCTTTGACATTCACTCCCGTCACTTTGTGACTTCTGAGTTCTGTCAAAGAGGGGCAACTGCAGACACCCCATTTTTGACCGTCCTCAAGACTTGGTTGTGCTTGTAGGTACACCCAACAACTGGTTGGATTGCTCGCCCAGTATTCGACTGTTGCGGTAAAACGGCACCGGTTCGAGTTTCCTGGACCTTGTATCCTTTCTGCCTCATTTTTGGACCCTGACTAGGTCCTGTTAGAGTGGCCCTCATAGTGCACTGCCGGCCATGGCATGGCACTGCCGGCCATTGTTTTTCCCCTACCGGCCATCAGTGTGGCACTGCCGGCCATTACTGATGGCCGGCACCCCCCCTATCTCAGCTGGTTTTCAGGCAGATCTTTTGAGCTAGCTGGATTTTCATTTGCTCCCCTCCATACACGTGTATGGAGGGATAGAAGCCTTGAAAAGCTTGTTCAAGAAGCTTCAGCTATGCATGGTTGTATATAAGCAAGAGGCCTTCCTCTTTGACAGGGGTTCTGAGTTTTAGAGAGGAAAAAAAGCTGTCTCTCTCTATATTGTGTGTATTTTGTGCCTTAAAGTTGGATTTCTTTGCACTTTTGCACTACAACACCTAGATATATACCTCCATCCTCCATTCCAGCACTTTGGAAGCCATTTGAGGAGGTTGGAAGCTTAGAATCTTGAACCAAAACCTGCTGGTTTTCTGCTCGTCTAGGGTAAGTCTCTATTTCCCCTAAACTTGCACTTTCTTTGTTCATCTATAAGCCTTACTTGTAAGAATTGTTGGACTTTGTCATGAACTGAAAAAGATCATATTTTGAACTCCTTTACATGTTTGATCAAGGACTCTTTGCTGTTTGAGGCCTCCTCCTACCACTTGCCTCTTTATTCCTCTTTTAGGCCTTTTTCTTGTATGATAGTTTGGCCTTATTCGTGATTATTTTCGTGGCTTGATGTAAACTGTAAAGTTCCTTGTTTTGAGTCCCTCTTCAACTTTGTTGAAGGGATTTTTTCCATTTGGGGCCAACTTCTGTCCCTTGTGCTTTATCTCTCCTTGTAGGCCTATTTTTGCATCATATCTTAGTCCTACTTGTGAGTATTTTCGAGATTGGTCATAAACTAGAAAAAGTTTCATTTTGATCTTATAAACATGTTTGTTTAAGATACTTTTTCTGTTTGGGGTCATTTTCTCCCATGCATGCTTTATCTCTTCATGTTTAGAGCCATAAATGTGAGTATTTGTATTGGCCTTGTTTTGGCCTATTAGCCATTGAAATCTAGCGGATTTTTAGTGGCTTAGACACTATTTTGAGAGCCCAAATTAGAGGGGGGTGACCCCCTCTCTCCTTGTCTTGTTTGGTGGCCTTTTTGGCCTTCCAAAGAGACCCCATTTTGCATGCCTCTAGGCCTTGTTCCAGGCCCTTTTCGGTGGGTTTTGGGACCCTCTTGAGCCATTTCCAGAGTTGGTTTGGCCTTGTTGAATGTCCATCTTGCATGTGCTTAATAATCCCTTGTGTGGCCCTCCAAAGAGGCCCCTCATTTTGGCATGCATTGGCTGCATTTCAGTGATTATTTGGGCATATTTTCACATGTTTAGTTCACTGATTTTGGCTGGTTTGATGAGTTCTTACCTGCTTCATGCACTTGCCATGTAAACCAAGTTTGCTAGCCAATCTTGCATGCTATGTTAGTCCATCATGCTAGCACCTTTCGGCCATGCTTTGAACTAGAAATGTTCATGTTTTGGGGCTGCCTTGCCTCTGTATTTGTGCTTCTTAGTCAAATGATGCATGCTTTGTATAGCTGTAGTGTAATTGACCTTGCAAGCTTTGTGTTTCGGTGATGCATGCATGCTATCTTTGAGATATTTAGATGATTTGACATCATTTAATGCGTCATTTCAGAGCATGTACCAATGTTAAATTCCCACTTCATCCATGCTTCAAGTGTCTTGGAATGTCATGTGTTATTGCCTAGTTTAAGGCTTAGCTTGTATGCTTGCATGTCTAGGTGTTTGAGCCTTCATTCCAGCATGTTTAAGTCCTTGTTTAGGCCTAATTAAGCTATGTCCATGCTTAGTTCATGTGTTCGTGCCATGTATTGCATGCCTCCTTTGCATTGCTCTTTGCTAGCTTTCATGACTTAGGACCTTCGCATGCTTTACTTGTGTCGTTGAAATGATTTGGCATCATTTATCATCTCATCTTAGTGCATATAGTGTTGTTACACTTGTGCATTTGTCACTTCTTAGGCACTTTTGAGAGTTGCCCTTTTAGGCCCCTTTGTTGAACCTTTCGCATTTTGCATGCTTGAGTGTTTTGTGTGGCTTAATTCATCGCTTTGGCTACTAATTTGGACCTAGTTAAGAGTTGTCCATCTTTGGTGTAAGCCCATTTTGCCATGTTGTCGCATGCTCGTTACATGTAGTATGTGGTTGCATACTTGCTGAGCTTTACATGCCTTGCATGTTCATATGTTCATATTGCATTTTTTCATAGGTTGGTTCCTCACATTATGCTCATACGCTTGTTGCATGTCATTAGCCTTGTTAGGTTGTTTGCATTGCATGTTTGCCATGCTTATGTGTTGCATTGCTTGGATTAAGTGTTAATCCGAGCACGAGGAACGAGGGGCGTTTCATACTTCAAGTGATGGAACGCGTCTCAATTCTCGGTCGCTGAAGCTTTTGATGATCCATGATAGAGTTCTAGGCTTTACTTGCTCTATTTGTGCATTCATTTTTATATTGATTTGCACAAGTTGGATCTTTGGCCATCATGCATCGGGATGCGTGATTGATGGTCGTGGATCCGACTTGGCCTCTCCCTTGATGTTTTGAGGTGATTCGGAGTGCCATGGTGCATACATGTCCTAGGGAAACCCTCATTTTCCTCTATTTTGTGCTTCGTTGCAGTTTGGTGTCACAACACACCAGTGGCCGGTAGCCTGCCATTGATGGCCGGCAGTGTGCCACCCTTGGCTGGCAATAGGCCATCTCTGGCCGGCAGACCTCCTCTCATGGCTGGCAGGCCACTAGGAGCTTCCTCTGCAGTGTTTTGGTAAGTTTCCACACCTAGAACTAGAGGACACCCTGCAAACAGAGCCTCTAAAGAGCAACCGGAAGGCATTCCAAGGCGAAGAACCAAAGCGAGCATGTGCATCCCTCGTGTCCCGAAGTTTCTGATTATGTAATAACTTAGATTAATTAGCTTCAGTAGCTAGCTAGATGCATGCTCAGTTGAAGTTAGTTAATTTGTTAATTGGCTCGTTTGTTTTGTAATTATTTAATTAGCTTAGATAGTTGATTAAATTAGTTTGTGATGTAATAAGTAATTAGCTTATATTAGCTAGCTGTTTATTTTGCTTTGGACTGTACCTATTTTGGACATTCGGACTCTTTTATTCGGTCCCTCCGAGTGAGGGCTAATTTGTAATAAGGGTGCGTGCGTGTGTGCATGTCTTCCAATCCCCTTTCTTTCTCCCTTTTATTTAACCGCTTACAATGGTTAGATGTAGGGCATATCTCGATTAGCATTCTTATGCTTCGCATGTTTACATTCATTTGTCTTGCATGCACCGAAGGCTCGGTTCATTATTCAAAATGCATCGCAAATACACTTTCTTGAATACGTGTTTCAAAGCATGTTTTGAAGTAAGTGCCATGCCATGTCATTAGTAGCCGAGCCTACTTAGTTGCATTCTGTATGCGATGCATTAGGCACTCAACATGGACTTGGATCATGCATGTTTGCTAACAAGTTTTCTGTTTTGGCACGGAGTACGCTGTAAGTATTTTATGCTTTAGCATCTCACATGAGTGTGAATGTTAACATGATAGCATGCTTACCATGTGGCTAAATGCTTATGTGATAAACTGCCTGAATGCCTGTGGGTGAAGGTTGGATTGTTTGAGTTGGAATAACTCGTTGAAATCCGTATTTTAGCCTACTTGCGAGTAGCAAATCTTAAAACATTTCCAAACAAACGGATATGTAATGCTTCGTTCCAAATTAGGCGATCTAGTCTATACTTGTTTTGTTGTGCGCATCACATAGTAATTCTAGCTAAGAACCGGAATAAGAACACATAACATTTTCAAAATCGGATATCATGGTTAGTAGAGGCCGATCTTCGGATCGGGCGAGAGGGGGTGCTCATAGCTGACCTTCCCCAATCGTACCCAAGTTCCCGAGCCGAGGCAACTTTGGTGATGACGGACACATGGCCTTTGGCACCGAGTCAGGGTTTCCTAAATTCCCCCATTAAAAAATATTTAGGTGGCGACTCTGCATCTGGCAAAACAGTCTATGTTTGGCACTTCTTTTCTAAAAATCTGTTTTTTCTCAAAACGATTTGCCGGATTTGGACTCTTTTGGTTCAGATTTAGAACCGTGACAAATTGAGTCCGAACTGTAGTAAACCCCATAAAAAAGAACAGAACGGGATTCACCTTCCCGGACGTTAGGACGTTATAATATGATTTTTTTTGAAATAAAGATTGTTTTTGAGAATTTCAAAAATATATGATTTTTGTGTGTTTATTTCATCAAATTAATTTTATGTTTAAAAAATAATAATTTCAAAACATAACTAAACATAGTAATTACTTTTATTTATTTTAATTTTTTATTAAATATATTTAATATTAGTCTCATTTTAAAGGTGTATTTTTAATGATATTAATTTTATAAAATTAAAATTTTATATTAAAAATTGCAAAATGCTTCCTACACCCAGTATTCCTTACCCCCAGTGACCCCCAGTGACACGTGGCACTGGGGGATTGGACTGAAATTAAAAAAAAGAAAAAAAAGAAAAACTGACCAGTGGGGGTGCCCCACGTCACTGGGTGTATAAGGGAAGGCCCTTAAAAATTATATATATTATGAAAATAAAATTAAAATAATTAAAATAATTTTTTTAATTTTCTATTAGGGGAGAGAGAAAGAGAGAGAGTGTGTGTGTGTGTGTGTGTGTGTGTGTAAGTTGACGTGGGACAGACAGTCAATGTGTTGATTGAAATTCAACCATTCAACTTTTTATTTTTATTTTTTATAGTTAATCTGAGCCGTAAGTTTTGTGATGAGTGACGTGGCGAAATCTTGACCATCGACCGGAGAAAGAGCCGGAGAAGAGGACTGGAGAGGATCTGGACTCTAATATAATAACATATATAACCCGAGTCTGGATCCTTTCCAGCCTCTCTCTCCGGCTCATCCTCCAGACAACGGCTCAGATAGAACCACGTCACCTACCAAAAAACAAGTGGCCCATATTCATTTCTTTAAACAAAAAAAAAAAAAAAAATACTCACTGACACACACACTCTCTCAATCCGTCCCTTTCTCTCTCTCCTTTCTCACTGACACACACACTCATCACAGCACATACTCACTCTCTCTCTCTCTCTCTCTCTCTCTCTCTATCACATTTCTAACCCAAAAAAAAAAAAAATTTAAAATCACACTCCCTCTCTATATCACATTTTTAATAAAAAATAAAAAATTATTTTAATCTTTTTAATTTTATTTTCATAATATATATATATATATAATTTTTAATATAAAATTTTAATTTTATAAAATTAATATCATTGAAAATATATTTTTAAAATAAGACTAATATCAAATATATATTTAATAAAAATTTAAAATAAATAAAAAATAATTACTATGTTTAGTTATGCTTTCAAATTATTATTTTCAAAATATAAAAATTATTTTGATGAAAATAAACACACAAAAATCATATATTTTTGAAATTCTCAAAAATGTAAATTTTTGAGAAAAGTCATTATTATGAAAAAGATAAATGTAAATTTTTTATTTTCTTTAAAACATATATTCAATCTATGCATAGGTGTAAATCAAATATAATTTTTTTTATTTCCTTTAAAAAAAATTATAAACTTGTTTGGTTAATAAAATTAAATTAAAAGTCATTATTTTCATATAATTTTTTTTGGAATGAAAATTGTTTTGAGAATTTTAAAAATATATGATTTTTATGTGTTTATTTCATCAAATTAATTTTTATATTTCAAAAAATAATAATTTGAAAACATAACTAAATATCGTAATTATTTTTTATTTATTTAAAATTTTTATTAAATATATTTAATATTAATCTATATTTTCAATGATATTAATGTTATAAAATTAAAATTATATATATATATATATATATATGTATTATGAAAAAGATTAAAATAACTTTTTTAATTTTTTATTAAAAATGAGAGAGAGAGAGAGAGAGAGAGAGAGAGAGAGAGAGAGAGGGGTGGGATGTGACCGTGTGCGTGCAGTGAGGTGAGGGAGAGAGAGGAGTGTCAGATAAAAGGAAATGATTTTGTGTGGATGTATTTTGAATTTTTTTGTTTAAAGAAATAAATATGAACCATTCATTTTCTTGTGGGGTGACGTGGCTTTATCTGGACCGTTGCTTGGAGGAATAGTCGGAGAAAGTAGCTGGAGAGGATACGGACCCATATAACACATACAACTAATGTTCGGTTGTAGTATCGGCTAAGACCATCTCCAATACTAAACCAAATCTGGCATCAAATTCAAAATTTGGTGAAAAAAGCACTTTTTCATACTCCAACGGTTTCACCAAATTCATATCAAATCGAGATTTCATCAAACGTTTAACCAAAATGAGGACAGGTTCCGCATTTCATCAAAACACAATGCATGACCGTTGGGGGAGACCAACCGGTCGACCAGCCGGTTGACCATCAAAAGGTTCAAACAGTTCCAAAAAAAAGGTCAAACAATTAAAAAAAAAAAAAAAATTTTTTTGGCCTTACCGGTCGACCAGCCGGTTACCGGTCGACCACTAAAAGCTTCAAAAAATCAAAAAATCAAAAAATAAAATTTTTTTTTTGGCTTAACCGGTCGACCACCTGGTCGACCAACCAGTTATCCCGGTACAGATTTGATGAAAATCAACCGTTAGAACACTCAGTATCAGATTGAAAAAAAAATTATTTTTTTACTCAAATTTAATGAAAATTTTGATTCAGGATTAGAGATGCTCTAAGAGGTGATGCATAATGCTCTGACTAGCAATCACCCTATCTAGATTGCTTGTTTCCCATCAAGTGATAGACACTCGGCCAGTCGTCTACTAACTAGTTCCGAACATGGAGTCCATGCCTAAACCATCCATGGAAAGTGATGATAAGCTACATATAGTTATGCTCCCATGGTTAGCCTTTGGTCACATGATTCCTTTCCTAGAGCTCTCCAAGCTCATAGCTCAAAAGGGTCACACAGTCTCCTTTATATCCACTCCTAGAAACATCGACAGACTCCCAAAAATGCCTCCAAATCTAGCCCCTCTCATCAATCTAGTGAAGCTTCAATTGCCTCAGGTCGAAAAACTCCCTGAAAACGCAGAGTCCACCACCGATCTTCCCTATGACAAAGTCAAGTATCTGAAGATGGCCTACGATCAACTCCAACAACCCATGACTCAGCTTCTAGCAGATATGGCTCCCGATTTGGTGATTTACGATTTCGCACCTTATTGGCTAGGCCCTGTTGCTGCCAAACTCGGCATTTCTAGCGTCTTGTTCAGCATCTTCATTGCCGCTTCATTGTGCTTTGCTGGTCCCATACCAGTCTTGAAGGGCGAAGATGATCGTACAACGCCCGAGGACTTCACTGTTACACCAAAATGGATCCCCTTTAAATCTAACATCGCACGCTTTCGGCTCTTTGAGGTTAAGCGTGTCTTTGACGACGTAACCAGTGTCGATGACGAAAACATTCCCGCTACATATCGGTTTGGAGCAGGCATCGAAGCTTGTGACGTGTTGGCTGTGAGAAGCTCTTATGAGTTCGAACCCGAATGGTTAAAACTTCTTCAACAGATTCACCAGAAGCCGATTATACCCATCGGTCTACTTCCCACCACGGCGTATGATAGCAGTGACAACGGTGAAGCTTGGACGGAGATTAAAGAGTGGCTTGACAAGCAATCTAAGAGGTCTGTTGTCTACGTTGCATTCGGGAGCGAAGCAAAGCCAAATCAAGCCGAACTCACCGAGATAGCTCTCGGGTTAGAGCTATCTGAGTTACCATTTTTTTGGGTTCTGAGGAATCGGAGTAGTGTGGCTGATACTGAGGTGATCGAGTTACCGAACGGGTTTGAGGAGAGAACTAAGGAACGAGGTGTAGTTTGCACCAGTTGGGCGCCTCAACTCAAGATACTGAGTCATGACTCGGTGGGTGGGTTCTTGTCTCACTCTGGGTTGAGTTCAGTTGTTGAGGCTATACAGTGCAAGCCACTGATTTTGTTGTCTTCCTGGCGGACACAGGGTTGATCGCTAGGCTTTTGGAAGAGAAGAGAATGGCATACTTGATACCGAGAGAGGAGCAAGACGGGTCGTTCACGAGAGACTCGGTGGCCGACTCGCTGAGACTAGTGATAGTTGAGGATGAAGGCAGGATTTACAGGGAGAAGGTTAAAGAGATGAGTGGGTTGCTTGTTGACGATGCTGTACAAGATAAGTACGTTAATAATTTTTTGGATTATCTCAAAAAGCATAAACAGTGAGCTTTATAAGAAGAAAAATGAAGCTAAGATTGGTGCCTAGAAACATGTTAGAAGTGAATAGGCAATCAAAAAATTACTTTGAAAGTTATTTCGAAATTTATTTGTGTAAACTATGTTTTGCTTTGTGGCTGCTTCTTGAATATTGGTCTGGTTTGTATTGCTTTTGCTATCTGTAATGTAATGTTTTGCTTTCTAATTTGTATTTGTTGAGAATAGTATAAATAAAGACAAATTACAACATTTTAGTTATTGTTATTTTAGTCACTCCAATTAATTAGTAGGCTCAATTTAGTTCTGAATTTTTTTATTTTAACTCAAATTGGTTCAATTAATTTTAATTCTTTTATTTTTATTATTATAAAAAGAAGAAATTTTATTGATAAAAGAAACAAAGTACAAGTATGACTTACATCAATAAAGGGAAAAAATGCACTGAGTATCATAGCTAAACTCTACAATTCTAATTAAGTTGACACTAAAAAACGAGTACAATCATATGCTAGCACCTAATCCAAAGATTGGTGAGAGACCAACCAAAGAAACAAAAATAATACAACAGCAACAAGACTGATTAAGCCCCAAAAGCTAGACAAACCAGGTCCCCTACAGTAGCAACAACCTTGAAGGATGGTATGCTCACTTGGCTACACACACTCCTGTTTCAGATTTGAGACTGTATCATGCACTAAGTACGTTCAAATGTGCACAGGAGTGATGCATATTATGCTTTAAGGAGCAATATTATAAACTTATCAATTCAATGACTAATTTAGTGAGCATCTTTTGTCAAAAACCCTAGCAATGTTATAAATAGGACTAAATTGACGCACAATACAAAATTAAGGATTAAAATTGAGTCAATTATAATTATAGGGATCAAAATGACATAAGAAGTAAAATGTAAGGACTAACAATATAACTTGACTTGTAAATAGTAATACCGTCCGTCTCTTTGAGTGTTTAATTAACTTTTTTATTTTTATTTTTTATCAACGAAAAAGAACTTTATTGATGAAATTCAAAATGATTACATATGAACCAACATCAATAAAGGGGGTTGAGAGCACATAGCATCGTAGTGAACCTTCCTAATCCTAACTAGGTTGGTACTAAAAAAGCCACACGATCATGTGTTAGCTCAAGCCAAAGTTGGTGAGAAATCAACAAAAAAGAAAGAACACAACAAAATGCTACAGACAGCAAGCAGAAACACCAAAGAAAAAAACTGCTGCAAGCAGCCACTACAAGCACTAGACACACTCAAACATTCCTAAGTTTCCCTCACCAAAATCCCAAAGCATTCCAACTCTGATTTTTATAAGTTCACAAAGCTCCCATATATCTGGTGCTGCATTCTTAAATATACATTCATTTCTGAGTTTCCACTAGGACCAAAGAGTTATTGTTAGCGTGGCTCCCCCCACCCAACACACACACACACTAGGGATAGCCCATTGTGAACCCCACCAACTCAAAATGGCAGACACACCCTCCAAACAAAGGGACAATGCTGTAGCACGTGAAGTGATGATTCCTCCTCATTCTTGGACAAACCACAAAGTGTAGATGCATTGCCATTAAGGACTCCAATTCACTGCAAGAACACTGCAGTTTTGACCTTATTCTTCCAAGCAAGCCACCTAAAAAACTGAACTTCAGGAGTAAGAGTATTATTCCACATCATTTTGCACAGCCTAGGATGAATGACAGGGCAAGTTAAGCAAGCCTTATAAAGAGATGAGAAAGAGAATATACCAGATGTTGAAGCTAACCATTTTGGGCCATCACTGATCTCCAACCTTAATTAGGGAGCTGAATTCAAGACATTTACAAGTCTAACCATCTCCAATTTTTCCCACTCAAAGATATTCCTTCTAAGAAACAAATTCCATTCCCCTGCTATTCATTTCAGTTCAAAACACATACTGGGAGAGACTTTCTTTTCCATTGACAGACTGAAAATCCAAGGGAATTCATTTTTCAAACACAGATTGCCACACCAAATGTCCTCCCAAAATCTAACCATTTTGCCATCCCTAACCTCTATCTTGAAGTTGTTTAAATGCCCACACCCATGACTGCTTAGAAGTAATTTCCCTAGGTGGTAACCAGCTGCAATCATCTAACTTGTACTTGCTACAGACCACTCTCCTCCACAGTGCTTTAGTTTCACCTGCAAATCTCCACCACCATATATACAAGCAGCAAAAATTGACATCTCTGACCCTTCTCATGACCAAACCACCCTGGTCCACCCTCTTAGTTACTTTCTCCCATTTAACTAAATGAACCCTGGTCCACCCTCTCTGACCCTTTTTAAACAAGTTGGTGGTCTACCAATGAAGTTATTCTATTTATTTATTTTTTAAAAAAAGGCACACCTCTTCATTTGTGAAGATAATAAGAGGATGATATTTCTATATAATTGCCCAAAATATTTATTCAAAATCACACCAAATTTAAGTATATGGTGCAGATTTGACGTTATTGTATGATCACACTTAAATTAAATTTGATTTCTATATTTGATTTTAATTTTTAAAGAGACAAGATAGTTTTTGAAGTACATGGAATTACTGGAAAGGAAATATGCCAGATCTATAGAAAAACTTTATGATGGATTTTTAACCTTGTTGGCAAATTGTTCATGGAGTTTTTTATCCTGTTGGATTCTAGATCTATATTCTATCAGGATTGCTGCTGCTGGTGGTTGATGATGCTTTGTTTGTTGTTGTTGTCCTTTCTTTTGGGTTTTGCTTATGTAGCGGTATATTCTTGGGTTGTTGGTTTGTTTGTTTTGGTTTTTTTCTCTGTTTAAATTGGTTTGTCATCAGCATAGTGCTTGTATATGATCGGGCTTCTATTTCGGTCACAACTAAGTTGGGATGGATTTGCTTTGCAATGATACTCTTGCACTCGCCTTTTTTTTTTTTATTGATATATAATTCTGGATTTTGTACTTTTATTGTTCATCAATAAAATTTCTTTGTTGTTGATTAAAAAAAATCAGGTAAGTTTTGCAATGAGAGACCCCATATATGAATGAATGGCACACTGGCATTGGTAAACATGAAATCGAGGATCATGATGTGCAACTTTGTGAGTTGTCATGGAAGTTTGTCTCGAGCATGTTTCAGTAATTCGAACTATTCATATTATAATGTTGGCTGAGTAGATTATTTATATAAAAAAATCAAGTTGATTGAAAATGTGTGTGGAGGTGTAGGGGTCCCGGGTCCATATCACAACTGTTTAAAATTTGATGGGCCAATGCTATAATATTTTTTCCCTTAGGATTCATGTGCTAAGATAAGGTGAGGAGAGGGTCCAAAGTAAAATTTCTTGATAATGATTTATGAAAATAAAATTCGTGATTTCTAGCAAACAAAACATTTAAAGTAATTCACTATAAAGTTCAAAGGCCCCTCTTGGGGAAGTGGATTTATGGTTTTTTTTTTTTTTTTTTTTTAGGTTAAAATTTATAAAAAGGCAAAATAAGTTAATAAGACAAAATGTCACAATAAACCCATAATTATTTTATTTTTTTTCTTACAAACATCACATCCAACTATAAAAAAATCCAATCATCTTCTCAAACATAAAAATTTTAGCCTACTGAAATAACTAAAAACTAAAATAACCTACTAAAATAATGAACTTTTCAAATGAGGCCAAAGAATCATTTTGAGGACCCCCAATGCAACAGACATTCAACTGATGAGCATCCCACCACTGCATTATTTCTTCCTTTAGAGGGGAAAAAAAAAAGAATTTATTTACATGAAATGGCTTTTGATACATTTTATAAATTATAAAAAAATAAAAAAATCTATTTTGTTAGACCTAACAACATAATATATATATATATATTTTTGATCAGCAAACAAAGTACTATATTGATAATAGACACAGTTACATCAATAACAAGGTTGCATGCAAACGCATCAGAGTAGAGCAAATTGATCCCAACAAATTAGGCACCAATAAGCTAGCTCAAACAAACTGCTAGCATAACAAGAAGTTGGTGAGAAGCCAACTAAAAGAACCAACCAAAACAAAGAAACAAAGAGAAGACAACAAAAAATAACAGGGTAGCAACAGCAGAACAAAAGGCAATAAACAGCAGAACAAAGGGCAACAAAGAAAACAAGAATGTAACAGAGTGAAAAATAAAGAAACCCACAGGGGCAACCCCATCCTACAGGAAACAGAAAACACAGCAAAAGCATCACATAGTGCAAACCAAGAAACGCACACCCAATCCCCAGATTCAACCTATTCCTTTGCTACAAAACTTGATTTGTTGCAAGTCAAACAAGAAATCATTGATAGAGAAAGGCATACCAGGAATAGAAGCTCTAACCCACAAGGCAACCCTGGTTTTAATTTGATCACATAAACCAGACAGATCTGGTTGCATATTAGAAAACTTCATGTCGTTCCTATGCTTCCAAATGGACCACAGAATAGCAAGAGGTACAACATTCCAAATTTTCCTTTCAATTCTGTTACTAGTGGACCCAGCCCACATCTGCCAAACTCCATCCAATGATGCTAGCATAACCCATTGTGACCTCCACCATAGAAATATATCTGCCCAAACCCTCCAGACAAAAAGACACCACAGCAGAACATGATTAACCAACTTTGCTTCAACTTTGCATAACACACATTGAATGCTAGCAAAAGTAAGAATGACACTAATTCGACGTAGGAAATAAGAGGTTTTCAGCCTTTATCTCTAAGCTAGCCACACAAAAGATTTAACTTTAGGAAGAGATACATTCTACCAAATCATCTTGGAGATAACCTCATAATCCTGTGGTTGCAGAATTTTCTCACACCACCCATAAGCAGATGAGATGCTGAAACACTCAAAATTTCCAGCCCTCTAACAAAAACCATTAGCCTTATCAACTCTCAACTCACTAGTATTATTAACCAGGTTAACCAAGCGAGCAACCTCATCCTTTTCCCAAGCTCGAAGCCCTCTATTAAAGCAATCCTTCCATTCCTGTATACTCCTCCTTTGTTCAAGAACTTGCTTAACTAATTTCAATTTATCTGGGGAGATACAATAAAATCTAGGAAAATCATCTTTTAGACAACTATTACCAGTCGACTTATCCTTCCAGAAAAGGGTCCTAGCCTCATTACCAACCGATATGAAGGCATTGTTAATAAAGAAGCTATGCAGATCAGGAAAGAATGTTTCCACAGAAATAATATCCTTCCATAACCGAGAGTGCATCTGAGAGGTTGCCATATTTGGGTACCACTTGCTTCCTTGAATGTTATATTTTTTGCATAGAACTTTCTTCCACAACAAATTCTCATCTGCACCAAACCTCCACCACCACTTATGTAGCAGGCAAGCATTAACATCTTTGAGACTCTTGACGCCCAACCCCCCTTTAATGACACTCCTAGTGACTTCAGACCATTTTACCATGTGTAATTTACTCCTAATCACAGACCCACCCCATAGAAAAGCAGTGTGAATCTTGTCTAGCTCTTTAGCAACTCCTTTCGGCATCTTAAACAGTGAGAGGTAGTAAACTGGAAGGCTAGAAAGAACTACCTTAATCAGAGTGAGTCTCACTGCCATGGACAAGAACCTTCTCTTCCAGCTAGCCAACTTAACCTTAAATCTGTCCACAATAGGTTTCCACATCTTCAATCTACCTGGATTAGCCCCAAGTGGCAAACTAAGGTACTTAAAAGGAAGCTTTTGGCGTTTACAATTCAACCTACCAGCAAATTCACCCAACAAATCATCTTGCACCCCTATACCACTAATCACACTCTTGTGATAATTAATCATCAGCCCAAAATATCATTTAAAAGCATTGAAGAATCCTCTTGATATTCACTACTTCCCCTTATTCTACCTCACAAAAAATAATAGAGTCATCTGCAAACTGAAGATGGGACACATAGATTTCATTAGACCCAAGAACAACCCCTTTGAATTAAATTTAGCCCTGGTCAACAAAATGTTAAGACCCTCCGCAACCATATTGCAAAGGAAAGGGGACAGAGGGTCTCCTTGCCTAAGGCCTCTTGATGGACTAAACTCAGCTGAGGGAGAACCATTTACCAGAACTGAAACTCGTGGAGTTGAAATACACTCCTGCACCCAAGCCAGCCACTTTGCTCCAAAACTGAAACTCTTCATCATAGAAAATAAAAAGGACCAATTGACAGAATCATAAGCCTTTTCAAAATCAAGTTTCAGAATAATACCTCACCTTTTGGTTCACTTCCACCAGTCAACAATTTCATTTGCAATTAAAACCCCATCAAGAATACTTCTACCATCCACAAACGTTGACTGCTCCTCACTAATTATTCTAGGCATCACCATCTTTAATCAGTTCACCAACACCTTAGAAAGAATGTTATATACTGACTGTGGACACCCCATTTTTGATCGACCTTAAGATTCAGACATCATCGATTGAGCGCTCGGTGATGGTGCATATTGTGCTCGTTCTGAGGTTTCGGAGTTTTGGCTGAGAGCCTTGCCTCCGGGTCTCGAAACTCTTTGTGCTTTGACTCGGTTCGCGGACCAAGTCTTGTTTTCCCTTCCCAGAGAGAGGGAGTGGTCTTGTAGACCATCTTTCTGTGGTCGTAGACTACTTTTTGTGGTCGTAGGCCACTTTTCTCGTTTAGGGACTAGTTTTCGATTTTTGGAGCCTTTGGCCGCGCGCCTTGTCTCGGGACCGCTTAACATTCTCCGTTTGGCGTGGTTTTTGAACCACACCTTGTTGCTTTTGCCTAGAGGAACACTGTGGTCTGGGAGACCACTTTTGTGGTTGCATACCACTTTTGATGCTCGTCAGCTAGTTTTCGAGGCTCTTGGCAGCGTGTTTTGCCTGCCGATTTCTCGTCTTGCATCCGCTTTGGTTTGTTTTTGGTACAAACCTTGTTTTCCTTATTTAGAAGGTGGTACAAGGGTGGGAGACCAGTATTTCTTCTTGGAGATCACTTTTCCTTTTTCCAGCTAGTTTTCTTGTCAGATAGCTGGCTTTCTTGGTCTTTGGACCATCTTTTCTGGTCGACCACCACACCACCACCTTGCATTTAGTGTGTTGACCTCTTCCACCTATGGCCGACCAGTTTCTATTCTGGTTGACCACCTAAAGTGGTCGGCCGACCATTTTTACTAGCAGGTCGACCACTTCAAGTGATTGGCTGCTTTTTGACACATTTTTAAAGATATTTTGGGACAGCTAGCACAGTTGGAGAGCATTTTAGCCACCCTCCATACACGTGTATGGAGGGATTGGCTTGATGCTTAGCTTTTCCAAGAAGCTTTGGCTTTCCTCTTCTATAAGAGGGAAGCTCCCCCTCCCTCCTCTAGGTTCAGAAATTTTCCCTAAGAGAGTTGCATATAGCTTTGTCTCTATATCACTCTTGTTCTTCATTTTTATGCCTTAAAGTGTAGATTTGTCTTACTTTAACACACAAACACACACTCAAACACCATCCTTTTGCTACTGAGGTGCTTAGGGGCTGATTTTGGTGTTCTTGAGTTGCCTTGAGCTTGAAAAACTTACTGGAGTTGCAGCTTTAAAGAAGGTCTTCAAGGGTGAGTTTCTAAGCCTTAAAACCCCCTTTCTTGCTTAAGCTTTTAGCATATCTTGCATGTTGTTTTAAGCTTAACTTATAACTAATAAAAGTTCTTTTTTTGCATGATTTTGATCTTTGTTTAAGATCACTTTTGTGTTTGGGGTTGTTTACCCCCTCTTAGGCCTTGTTTGGCCTTATTTTTTAGCTTTTTTTGTGAGCTTCGGGACCACCTTGTATTGGCCTTCTCACCATTGAAATCTTGGATTTCAGTGGTGGGGATGGTGTTTTAAGGTCCTAGAAAGAGGAGGGCCATCCCCTTCCCTTGCATCTTCAATACATGCCTTAATAAGCCTCATGTTTGAGCATCTTTACTAAGTGTTTGTTGGCCACATTTTAGATTGTATTTGTGGTTCTTTTGCTGTGGCATACCACTGTTTTTTCTTAGTTTGGTCACCCCATGCATGGTTAATACACTTGTAGTGTAAATCACACAATCTAGTCTTGTATGCCTCATGTTTGAGCATGTGTTTCTAGCTTGTTTTGGGGCCATCTCAGTAGGTTTTTGGTGTTATTTTAACATGCCTTAGATCTGTTTTGGGTTGGTTTGGTTGGCTCTTGCATTCCTTATACACTTGTAGTGTAAATCACACACACTAGCTTTGTATGCTTCATGAAGTAGCATCTCATTCTAGCCTATGTTGTGTCCATTTCAGCATGTTTTTGGGCTTGTTTTACCATGTCACACCTCTGTTTAGGTTTGGTTTGGTTAGCCTTTGCATGCTCCTTGCACTTGTAGTGCAATCTCATTAAACTAGCCTAACATACATCATGTTGTAACATGTTATTTTAGCATGCTTTTGGCTTAGCTCTGAGAAGATTTTGTTCACGTTTTAGCATATTTAAGATCTAATTTTGGTTGCATTGGTCATCCATGACTTGCTTTGTATAGCTATAGTTCAATCTAGCTTGTTAACCTTATGCATTGAATCCACTAACATGCATTACTTGGCTTATTTCAGTGATTTGGCATCACTTGTTATGTGATTTCAGTTCTTTTTTCATGGCCATACATTCACATTTATCACTCATTCAATACGTTGGAGGGTTTCCCCCTTTATGCCTTAACATGAACCATTGCGTATGCCTTCATGCCCTTGCTTGCGAGCCACCATTTCAGTGTGTTTTTGGGGTTATTATGCCATGACATAACTCTGATTTTTGTTGCTTAAGTCATTCCATGCTTGGTCTTAATAGGTATAGTGTAATCCACCTTATTTGCCTTGTATGAACCATGCATCATGCCTTTCATGCTAGCACATTTTGGCTTCCTTTCATGCATGTTTTAGACTCATTTTAACATGTTCTAGGACTTTTTTGGGTTACCTTGGTCACATGCTTCATGTCTTGTATACTTGTAGTATAAGTACTCTTGCTTGCTTTAAGCTTTGAGCACCTTTGCATGCTTCATTTGTGTTGTGTACATGATTTGGTATCACCTAACATGATATTTCAGAGCATATAGACTTACCAGGTTCCCACTTCAATCATGCTTTAAGTGCCTTCGAGTATTGTGCATGTTTGCCTAGCTTATGCCTTAGCTCGTATGCGTGCATGCCTAGGCCTTTGGACCCTCGTCTCAGCATGTGTTTGGTTCATGATTGGACCTACTTGAGCTCTGTCCATACGTAGTTCATGCATTTGTGCCATGTATTGCATGCCTTCTTTGTGTTGCTCTTTACTAGCTTTTATGCCTTAGGACCCTAGCATGCTTTACTTATGTTGTTTGAATGATTTGGCATCATTTCTTGCTTCATTTCAGTGCACTTAGTGTTGCTACACTTCCACTTTTGTCACTCATTGAGCACTCTTGAGAGTTGTGCTCTTTGGCCTCTTTGATGGCCAATGCATTGTGCATGCATGCCTTGCTTTATGTGCCTTCATTTCATCACCAATGGCCACTGATGTGGGCATGATTGAGGTCTACCCTTTTGGTTTAAGTCCATTGAATATAACATGTATATTACATTTGAGCATGCCATGCTTGGTATATTACATAAGTTGCCCTTGTTGCATTGCATTGTGCATGCATGCATTACATTATGCTTAGGACCTCATGAATGCATTGCTTTGAGCATGCCATCTAGTTCTTAGCGTTTGCATTGTGTATGCTAGTTGTTACATGCTTTAGCATTGTGCATGCCATTAGCCTTGTTAGGTTGTTCATATTGCATTGCATGTTTGCATGCTTAAGTCATATTGCATACTTGCATGCTTGAGTTGCATTGTGTATGCCATGCTTGCTTGCATTGTGTTTGGAATAGGTGTTAGTCCAAACACGGGAAACGAGGGACGTTTCATACTCAAAGTGATGAAACGTGCCTTAATTCCCAGTCGCCGACGCTCTTGGTCATCCATGATAGAGTTTTAGGCTTTATGTGTTCACTTGTGCATTCATTTCATATTTGAATTGTGCAACTTCGCCTCTCGGCCATCATGCATTGAAATGCGTGATTGGTGACCCGAGGGTCGAGAATTACACTCACTTGAGTTCATTACATGATAGGGAGGGTGGTTGTGCACACATATCTTGCAAATACATTGCCATGCCCTTTCTTGCTCTCTGTTGCAACAAATCTCAGTTCAACAGCAACAACTGGCCGGCCAGCCAGAAAAGTTAGCTAGCCGACCACTTTTCTTGGTTTTCAACAACAAAAAGTGGTCGGCAGGTGTCTGGAGAGACCAAAAGTGGTCGGCCACCCTCCTACAGGATTCCCAAGGTGAAGTTTCATCTTTTTGGAGCTTGGTGCAAGGTTCTAAGAACAAATGAAAACAGAGGCAAATTGGGGCATCGCATTGGATTTCCGAATGAGGCGACCGGACATGCATGCGTTCCTCTACCTCTAAGGCTTCTGATTTATTGCTTTCCTTAGTTTCCATGCTTAGGTAGCTAGGTTTTGCTTTGGTTTGTACCTTTAATAGTTAATGCGTTAGCTATTCAATTCGTTTTGTAATAATTAGTTAACTAGGATTAGTTAATTAATTTGTTGTGTAATAATTAGTTTAATTAGCTTAGATTAGCTAGTTAGCTGTTTATTCGGTCCCTCCCTCGAGATGGTGCATTGTTGTAATAAGCGTGCATATGTGTGATGCATATCTTCCAACCCCCATTTCTTTCTCCCTTTTACTTAATCGCTTACGATGGTTAGTTTTAGGGCATATTTCATTTAGCGTGCATCCATTCATTTGTATTGCATGCACCGGTCTCGGTGCATCATACTAACTGCATTGTATTTCAATCCCTATTTGAATACATGTACCAAGTTGCATCTCACATGACATTCTTAGGATAGCCGAGAGTTGCATTTTCGCATCTGTTGCATTAGCCATTTTAAAATGAACTAGGATTATGCATGATTTCTAACTAGTTCTTTGTTTTGGCTTGGAGTACACTGTGAGTGTTTATGCTTTAGTGTACTGCATGTGTGCTATTGACTGCCATGAAAGCATGCTTGCCATGAGGCTAATTGCTTATTTGCTTTAACTGCCTGAATGCTTGTGGGTGAAGGTTGGATTACTTGAATTGGAACAATTCATCGAAATCCGCATTTTAGCCTACTTTTTTTTTTTTTTTTTTTTTTTTTGAACAGGCATTTTAGCCTACTTGCGAGTAGCAAACTTCAAACTATTTTCCTAACAAACGGATATGCAATGCTTTGTTCCAAATTAGGCGATCTAGTTTATACTTGTGTGTTGTGCGCATCACATAGTAATTCTAGCTAATTAATCGGAATAAGAGCACATGTGTTTTCAAAAATTCAATATCATGCTTAGTACAGGCCGATCTTTGATCGGGCGAGCGGGGGTGCTCATAGATGACCTTCCCCAATCGTATCCAAGTTCCTAAGCCGAGGCAACTTTGGTGATGATGGACACATGGCCTTAGGCATGAGTCAGGGTTTTCTAAGTTCCCCCAAAATAAAATATTTAGGTGGTGACTTTGTATCTGGCAAAGCAGTCCATGTTTGGCACTTCTTTACAAAAATCAGTTTTCCAAAATGATTTGCCGGATTTGGACTTTTTGGTGATTTATCAATCTCACATTGCACATTATGAGATCAGATTAAGAACCATGACATTTGAGTCCGAACTGTAGTAAGCAAAGCCGAAGGAAGGCCTACTTGACCCAATTAAACTTATAGGACGGTAGTAACCAAGACTAATTGGATTAACTTTCTTAGGTACCAAGGTAATAAAAGAACTGTTTATACCCCCTACTAGTTTACCATTTTGTTGACAATCCGGCATAAACTGAAGAACATCCTCCTTTACAACCTTTCAACATTTCTGAAAAAATAACATATTAAAACCATCGTACCTGAGCTTTATTCCCATCACACCTTCTCACTTTGACCCAAATTTCATCCTCGAGAAAATTACGCCTCAAGGGACTCTACCCTTCTTGAGTTGTCAATTGATTTGAAACTACCCGCCAATTTTGGTCTATAGCTCCATACTTCAAAGAAATGGGCCTTGAAAAAGTTAAACACCTCTTGTTTGATTCGGACTGGTTCATCATATACAATTCCAACAAAGTTCAAGGAGCCAATGCCATTTCTATTCTGCCTACAACTAGCTATAACATGGAAAAACCTAGTGTTTTTATCCCCCTTTTGCACCCAGTTTAACTTTGATTTCTAAAGCCAAATCCATTCTTGCATCTTACTCAATTTCCACACCTCATCTCTGATTTCTCTTCTACTTAGTTTCTCCACATTAGATAGTTCTCTAGTTTTAGACACTAGATCAAACTCATGTAATTTCTCATCGGCGCGTTGCAGCTTGAATGGTATAACTCCAAACACATCACTGTTTTATCTCTTCAGAGCTTACTTAACTTGCTGGAGTTTTTTAAGCATTATAAATCCTCCCCACCCAGTGATTTGTGACTCTTCTCACACCTTTCTTACCACTTTAGAAAAAGGTAGGATTAACAGTCTAGGCATTCAAAAATCTGAAAGGTTTGGGGCCCCAATCCCTTTCATCTTCCAGTAGCAAAATTGGGCAATGATCAGACACAATTTTTGGCAACCTCCACAATTTAACACTAAACTTCTCAATCCATTCAGGATCCAATAAAAACCTATCAATTCTGCTCCATAACGCACCCTCCTATGCATTACACCATGTAAATTTCCTTCCAATCATTGGGATATCTGTGAGCTCACAAGACTCGATAAAAACATTAAAATCTCTCATTCCTCTATCTCTCCTTGACATACCTATACGCTCACTAATCAGCCTAATTTCATTGAAGTCCCCCTCCAGACACCACGGGTTGGGGAAAATGTTTCTAAGTTGTTTTATGGTGTCCCATAGCCTCTCCCTTTTGCTTACATTAGTAGGAGTATATACATTCATCAAAACGCAGTTAAAAGAATAATAGATAGTACCGGCCAGGACTAAAAATTTCCTGCCGCCACAACACTCCTGTAGCTGAAAAAACTCAGGATCCCAAACACAAATAAGACCACCCACACTGCCTTGCAAACCAACCTCCATATATTCGAACCGAGCCCTTTCCCAAAACGATCTAATATCCTATTTTGATAACATCGATCTCTTCGATTCCTGAAGGAGAAGCATCCCAATTTTTCTTTCCTTTACTAATTTCTTGATTTTACCCCTCTTTTCTGGCTGACCCAACCCTCTGATATTCCACGAGAGTATCTTTATTTAAAACTGCTAACCACACTAATAACCACCTACCTCCAAACTAGCTTACTTTGATGGACCAATTCTGGCCCCCACTTTTTCTTTGTCCTGCTGTTCAAGTACCACAATACGATCAACAATACTTGTTTTATCCCGTTCATACTCTACTCCAAGTAATTTACCCACATGCATAGTTGCCTGAGCTTTATTCAGAATCAGATTCTCATTTCTTGAACCACTAGTGTTTCGGTTAGCTAACGATCTGGACAAAGTAGCAGAGGCCGATTTGAACAAAGCTTCTTTTTGGGAATTTCTTCTTGCTGAGGACTCACTTTGTCCTCTTCTTCTTGAACATATTGGGACCTTTTAAGCTTCTATGATTTTTCCGGACCATCCTACGAGCTGTAGAGCAGATTTTAGAATTTTTTGTGTAGATCCCCCTTCTAATGCCCTACCACTACCATCTTGGGCCAATTCCTTGTTATGAATAAAATTCTAGCCCACCAATCCAATATCATGACCTTGACTAGAACATGGCCCTACCGGCCCACCTAGCACAAACTCCCCCAATTGGGCTTGAGAAAAACGCACCTTTAAATGGACTTCTGGCCAACTTCTATCTGCTGCACTAAGGCTCTTCATGAACCCAGATGTGATCACGTGCCCATCGAGCTGCCCATCGAGCCGCACACCTATATCATCATCACACCTTTTTGTAGACGTTGTTTCTGATACAACTATCTTATCGGAGGCTTCTTTTGAATTACCATTGTTGTTAACAGTTTCAGCCACCACTGATGCGTTCATCCAGCTAACATTGCCACCACTTCCCACGTCACTCGGAACAACCCTTAAAGCGTTTTCCACATTATCTTGCTTGACCACTCCGCATTCTAGGTGTGATGCCACATTAGCTTCTCCTTCATCCCTGTTATGGCCGAAGACTAAGACCCCATCACTATTCCCACCGGAGCCATGTAACCTATCATAACTTTAGCTATCTAGATTCATGCATTTGGAAAATACCAATTGCTCTTCACAAATTCTAACTAGGTACACACCACTACTTGACTCTAGATTGATTACTACATTAACAGCCTCCATGCATTTTGTTACTATCCTAACCTTGCTGCATATGAACGACAACGGGTCACCAATATCTTCATCCAACCCAACCACTTTCCCCCATAATCTTCCAATAGAGGTAAATGTTTCTGCACTCCACAGATTTAATAAAACTCCATAGCATGAGATCCAAGTACATCTCTCTTGCTCAATATGCATACCAGCTTTCCAATCCAACACAAATTCACCCCACTTGTTTAGCCATCCATTCATTATTCTCACTTCCTCTGCTTTCTCCTCGGTTAAGCCGAAAGTGATAACAATATCTTTACCTCCACCATCTCGGATTCTACCTTTCTTCAATCCCCTACAACAAGCTTCATGTTTGAAATCGGCCTTCGTGAAATGATGGTGTAATCTAATTATCACACTCCCATATAGCCATCTGCTTTTCCACCTCCGTGCTTTCACCCATAGCCTTGATTGGCCTACCTCCCTTTTTCAATAAGAGCTTTTGTAAACATTTTCCTAGCTCCTCTGTTATTTTGTACACCCGACCCTCATGACTACCTCATTTGGGCGAATTCATAGCTCCAAGAGTGCTTTGTTTAGCCAGTTTGCATTGATCACTACTGAAATCAGCTTCCTTAACCTCTAGCGCTCTATCATCCACCCATAATCCATTCGCTTTTTGTATTGCCATAGTAGCGATTTGTGCTGATCATCTGCGTCTGAAACCAAATCTTGTATTGGATGACCGTCTCCTTTTGTTTGGAATAAAGACATCCTTTACAACTCCAAACTTATTAAACAAAGTAAATAGGCCTTTTGGATCAATGGATTTGGGTAAGTTATCCACAAAGACAAAGATCAATCTTGCTCTATCTCCATACAACCTTCCAATCACTGTGTTCCTTTGTTTCACCACAAGCTTTCACTCTCCACCATGGGTTTCTATCACCACAACCAGACTACTTCCCACTCTCTCACTATAAAATTGCTCTGGCAGGTTGTATATTATAGTCAATATTGCTCTATAATATAATAACATATATAACATATATAACATATACAACTAATGTTCGGTTGTAGTACCGGCTAACAGGTGATGCATAATGCTCTAACTAGCAATCACCCTATTTAGCTTGCTTGTTTCCTATCAAGTGATAGACACTCGACCAGTCGTCTACTAACCAGTTTCGAACATGGAGTCCATGCCTAAACCATCCATGGAAAGTGATGATAAGCTACACATAGTTATGCTTCCATGGTTAGCCTTTGGTCACATGATTTCTTTTCTAGAGTTCTCCAAGCTCATAGCTCAAAAGGGTCACACAGTCTCCTTTGTATCCACTCCTAGAAACATCGACAGACTCCCAAAAATGTCTCCAAATCTAGCCCCTCTCATCAATCTAGTGAAGCTTCAATTGCCTCAGGTCGAAAAACTCCCCGAAAACGCAGAGTCCACCACCGATCTTCCCTATGACAAGGTCAAGTATCTGAAGATGGCCTACAATCAACTCCAACAACCCATGACTCAGCTTCTAGCAGATATGGCTCCCGATTGGGTGATTTATGATTTCACACGTTATTGGCTAGGCCTGCTTTGCCAAACTTGGCATTTCTAGCGTCTTCTTCAACATCTTCATTGTTGCTACATTGTGCTTTCTTGGTCCCATACCGTCTTGAAGGGCGAAGATGATCGTACAACGCCCGAGGACTTCATTGTTACACCCAAATGGATCCCTTTAAATCTAACATCGCATGCTTTCGGCTCTTTGAGGTTAAGTGTATCTTTGACGACGTAGCGAGTGTCGATGACGAAAATATTCCGTTACATTTCGGTTTGGAGCAGCATCGAAGCTTGTGACGTGTTGTCGTGAGAAGCTCTTATGAGTTCAAACCCAAATGGTTAAAACTTCTTCAACAGATTCACGGTGATTATACCCATCGGTCTACTTCCCACCGTGGCGTATGATAGTAGTGACAATAGTGAAGCTTGGACAGAGATTAAAGAGTGGCTTGACAAGCAAGCTAAGATGTCTACGTTGCCTTCGGGAGCGAAACAAAGCCAAATCAAGCCGAACTCACCTCGATAGCTCTCGGGTTAGAGCTATCTGAGTTACCATTTTTTGGGGTTCTAAGGAATCGGCGTGGTGTGGCTAATATTGAGGTGATCAAGTTACCAAACGGGTTTGAGGAGAGAACTAAGGAACGAGGTGTAGTTTGCACCAGTTGGGCACCACAACTCAAGATACTGAGTCATAACTTGGTGGGTGGATTCTTGTCTCAATCTGGGTTGAGTTTAGTTGTTAAGGCTATACAGTTCAAGAAGCCACTCATTTTGTTGTCTTCCTTGGCGAACACAGGGTTGATCGCTAGGCTTTTGGAAGAGAAGAGAAGAGAATGGCATACTTGATATCGAGAGAGGAGCAAGACGGGTCGTTCACGAGAGACTCGATGATTAACTCACTGATACTAGTGATCGTTGAGGATGAAGGCAAGATTTACAGGGAGAAGGTTAAAGAGATGAGTGGGTTGCTTGTTGACGAAGCTGTAGAAGATAGCTACGTGAATAATTTTTTGGATTATCTCAAAAAGCATAAACATTGAGCTTAGTCTAGTTTGTCAATTGCATATTTTAATTAAAAGTTAAAATATCATTATAAATTGTTATATTATTCTCTTTACTTTTTTATATATTTTTTGGTAAAAAGTCAAAAGATTACTAGAATAACTTGTTCCCAAAAGAGGTTTTAAAAAGAAGAAAAATGAAACCAAGGACACACTATAAATAATTAAAGTTTTAGAAACTAAAATTTAAGGACAAAATTATTTTTTAAGAACTAAATATTTTTGTTGTGAAACGTGTCGTTATTATATTTTTAACAACGAAAATATAAATCATTTTGAAATCAAATTAGTCCCTAAAAGTCTGTTTATTAGTGACATTTTTAAAATGTTGTCGCTAAAAGTCTTGTTTTTGACTTTTTGAGACGACCTTTTAACGACTATTTTCATGACAATAAAAATTGATTCCTACATGTCTTTTGTAACAAAATTTTCATGTTTAGAAATATTTAGTGTTTAAAACTCTTATATGTTGTAGTGACAAATTATATCATTTTCGAAGTGAATAGGAAATTAAAAAATTTCGAAGTTATTTCGAAAATTAATTGTGTCAACTATTTTGCTTTGTGGCTGCTTCTTGAATCTTGGTCTAGTTTGTATTGGTTTTGCTATCTATAATGTTTCTCTTTCTAATTTGTATTTGTTGGGAATATAATATAAATAAGGACAAATTATATCATTTTAGTTAATGTGTTATTTTAATCACTCTAATTTTAGTTGGATCAATTACTACTGGATTTTTTATTTTAACTAAAATCGGTTCACTTAATTTTAAATTTTTTTTTAATTATCAAAAAAGAAACTTTATTGATGAAGGAAACAAAGTACAAACATAACTTACGTCAATAAAGAAGGAAATCAAGTCCATGTGTAGAATAAATGTAAATCACATGTTGATAATTTTAATAATTTTCTCTATAAAATTTATTAGTTTGTAGTATTAATTTATTATTATTATTATTTTTTATCAGTAAAATAGATAGAAACTTTATTGATGAAATTAACAAACACATAGTATATCAATAAAAACAGAAATGATGAGTACAAAACTATATCACAGTAAGTAGAGTTGTGCAAAATACCGCCTAATCCGTTAAAACTGCACCGATCCGCATCTATCCGCACCGCTCTAACCGCGGTTTAAACTTTATAATTTATAATCCACCAACCGAACCGCTCCGCTCCGCTATAGTTAATACATATATATTTTTTAATCTTCAATGAAATATCAATGTAAAATCGAGTGTGAGAGAGATTTAAGATATGAAATTTATTACAAATTAGTGGTTATATATATGAAATATATTATGTAAAATTACTTTGTGTTATATATCTAAAAAATATTATACAAATTAGTGTTATATATTATGCAAATGTATGATAATTAGTTAGAATATTCTTCAATCCGCCAATCTGCCAAAAACCACCCAAACCGTAATTTGTCAATCCGCTAATCCGCCAACCCGCCATTCAATTTATAAATTTACTCTGAAACCGCCCGGACCGCATAATAAGACAATATGACCCCAACTATGTTAGTAATAAACAGCAAATCTAATCATATACAAGTACAAACATCACAAGTTGGTGAGAAATCAACCAAAAAAAACTCTCAAATAATAGAGCTAATATCTTCCTAAGGCCTCGTTTGAGAACAGGCTAATTTAGTAACTTTTTGGCTAATTGGCTACAAAAGGTTAGTAAGAAAAACCTGTATGTTTGGGCTAACTTTTTGGCTAATTACGAAACGACGTGCAAAAAGTAGAGAGAAAAGGAAATCTTTGACTTTTTGGTATGGATTGTTGACTTTTTGACTAAAAAAGTAACTTTTTGACTAATTGACTATTTTAACCTCTTGCCAAACGAGGCCTAAGCCTATATACAATATGTACAATCCAAATCCCCAAACAAAACATCAAACAGGATATGAAAGTACTAGAAAAACAAAGTTGCAGCAACCAGCATCGTCACCAACCAGTAGCAGCAAACTAATAGCAAAAAGAAATCAATAGCAGCAAACTTCCATCAAACCCTCTGAGAGCTGAAAACTTGTCAGAACCCTTTAATGCCAATTAATGCTTCTCCATTGATAATATACCAGTTTATAGGACAAACTAATACCATGTTAGGAATTAAACAATTTCTAATCTCAAAATCGATGAGATACAAAATAATAAATAATAAATATAATATTGTTGCACATCAAACATAATATGAAAGTAACAGAAAAATAGAATTGCAACAACCAGCATCATCACCAACCAGTAGTAGCAAACTAATAGCAAAAAGAAACCAATAACAGCAAACTTGCATCCAGCCCTCTGAGAGCCAAAAACTAGTCAGAACCCTTTAATGCCAATGCTTCTCCATTGATAACATATACAAGTTTATGGGACAAACTAATACAATGTTCTGAATTAAACAACTCCTAATTTCAAAATTGATGAGATACAAAATAACAAATAACAAATATATATTATTGTTTGATTTAGATTGATTTTCTGAAAATTAAGCTTTCTGTTTCTTGTTTCTAGTAAATTTTTTAAATATTTTAAACATTTTCTTCTTTTTTATTTTTTAGATATCTAACACTTAAAAAATAAAATATTTCTGAAAAATATTAACAAAAACCAATAAATATACAAAAATATGAAAATATTCTTAATTTTTATTTTATTTTTTGTATTTAGTGAATTAAAACAAATTATTTTCAATATTGATTTTATTTGAAAAATCTCAAAAAATCGAATCTATAGATATCAATTTTATTATAAAACTCAAATTATAAGATTTTAAATTTATTTAGCATAGAAAATAAATACAAATATAAATCTATCAAACATAAAATATGCATATCTTTTATGACTTTAAAACTATATATATTACATCAACTCTTTAAAATAAATCAAATATTCGTAGTGGACAATTGACACTCAAATATGAGTATGAGATATGTGTCGGATATTTATCAATGGACACTTTTTACATAATTATATATAATACTATATTATTATATGTGCATATTTTTTTTTTTATCATTACTATAAATATTTTTTTGACACTGTAAATATATATAGCACCATTTAAGGACACGGGGATTCAAGGCACAACAGTCTTGCTGTGAGGGCCATTGGGAGTTTTTCCTGTGCCTATTTGATGATCCGAACTGTTCACATTATAGGACTCGTCGAACATATCATCCAGGAACAAAATCAAGTTAATTAAACATCTATAGTCCCCTGATCATGTCCTCCTTGTTTTTAAAAAAATTAAAAAATTATGTTAATCATTTATTTAAAAAAATAAATAAATATTGTTTTGTTATTGGCTACAAATGTTCAATTGACTTGATTTTTTGAATAAATAATCTACTCGACAAATTTGACAAAAATGAATGGTTCGGATAATAAAGTAGACTTGGGACAAATCGTCAAAGCCCCTTACAACAGGCTATTGTGCCATTAGGCATAACAGTAACCCTAATTCCCACTATTTTATCTCACATATCTGATTAAAAATATAAAAATATGATTTTTTTTTTTTCAAGATCACATACTCTTAAATGATTTGATCAGTCTAATATCTAAATATGTATATGCAGCCAATACAAGTACCCAAGTCTAATATCTAAATACATATATGCACCCACCACACGTACCCAATTCATGTACAACAATTGTAAAGTTACTCCCCAAAAAAAAAAAAAAATTACGAAAAAAAATTAAAAATTATATTTATGACCTCTTAGAAAATTTAATTTAGCGATGGATCCCTTCAACTGCCATCCTGTACGTCAATACCAAGCTACAAAGCATATTGCGTGTGCCTCTCACATCCGAGAAGTTATTAGTTGGTCGTGGGGACCAGGGCCTTAAAGATATTGTAATTGATGGATGGAATGAGATTTATATTGTATGACTAAAAAATATAAAAATAAATATAAATTTTTAATTAATGAAAAGTACCGTCATGTTGCGGCCTAAGAGTATCAAATAATTTTTCTTCACATCCCATGTGCTTCACGTGGTGCTGTATTCACCGTGAAGAAAATATAAATAAATTGAATAAAATTATCACATATATTAATGTAAGTTAAAGTACCGTTTTGGAACGCAAGGGTATTTGATAATTTGATAAGGGATTGGGGGTTAAGACCTTAGGTCTTAAGTTTAAAATTTTTTGGGCCAATCTTCTGAGTGTAGGGCAGTTGGTTAGGAGATTAGTCTTAAGTTGTTACTATCACAGTATATGGTGTGGGCCTAATACTCTCCCGCTGCTCGAGTCCTGACTTAAGTGGGGTTTGTGTTGGGAGGTCGGGGCAAGTTTTCAGGTTATAGTCTCATATTTTGGAACTATTAGACAATCTTCACTGCATTTAATAGATTTAATTTTGTTGTGTACAAAACAACAATTAGAATTTAAAGAAATAAAGAAAAGAAGAGAATTTGTTTGATTACAAAAATCAAACTCGAAATAATAAATAAATAAATAAATAACAGATTTTATTTTGTTACAAAAATAAAATTAAAATTTGATTAAATAAACAAATAAAAACAGAATAAAATTAAACAACTTACTTAGTTAATTTCTTTGAATAACTTTTCTGATCAAGTTCAGTGTTTAACACTGTGTCCTTAAGACAGATTCGTCATCTCCATGGTGCTTTCAGAATTTGGACGTCTATCTCCCAGGATAAAATGATCTTCTCAACGAATAAAAGCAGTACTATAATTTAATCGTTCGTCGAACACACTAAGTGTTTACACTTTTTCTTTCAGAAATAAAATGCAGCAAAATACAGAGATTTACAGCAGAAGATAGAGTACGAAAATTGGAGTAAAAAATCTAAATGTGAGGCTTAGTTTATTTATAGATGTAAAGGTGGCTCTTGGTTTTGAATTGAACAGGTACTGTACCTGTTTAATTTGAATTAAACAGATACATAACCAGTTTATTTCAAATATTTTTGGCCCAAAAAGATTACTATTGGGCTGAACAAGTCCAACCTCACACCACGCACTGAGGCCCAACCCAGCCCGCCTGCCCGCCCGGACGGACGGTGGTCGCACGCGTTGTGGTTTTTGGGTCCAATGAGTCTAGACTATTTTGCCCATAACCTTTCCCTCTAAAACACTTGGGTACCCCTTGGGGCACACCCCAAGTACCAAACCCATGTCTTATAAACCCTTTCAAAACCTCCCACCAAATCAATGTGGGACAAGCCTTATTCAAACTTTAAGGAATTTCCACAAAAACTCCATTTCCATGGAACATCTTTTGGCTTCAATTTTTCATTCACTCGGTAATGGTTTTGAACAACCAAATATACCACGTGAATCACAACACTGCATAGAACGCGTTACCACTTTGACCCGTGTAAATCGATGCAGGGGCCCCTCCTAAAAATTAGACCAAACTTAGAAAAAAATTCTGGTTTTAACTAGAATTTTATAACTATTTCCAACAGGAACGGACAACAGGACACTTTAGTAATCTTTACAAAATGACACTTTGGTGATCTCTGAGAGGGGCACTGTCCTGGACCTACGGGAGAGTAAGAGAATTTTCTTGTAACACAAAAAAAAAAAAAAAAAAGAAGTATCGTTTTGGCATGTTTAAAAAAATTGTGCAAATTGGTTTTAGTTTATTTGTAAAAGAACAAAAAAAAAAAAAAAAACCGTTTAGTTTAAATAAAATATTTAAAATTTTTTAAAACTAAAACCAAAATACATGTTTGTTATGTTTAAAACATACTAATTTTTAGAGTAGATTTGGTTCTGTGAAAAAATAAAATGAAATTAATATAACAAAATGTAATTTTAGTTCCATTTTCTCCAAAATTAAAATTGGATTAATATATTAATTAAAATAAATTAAATTAAAATATAATTAAGGATTGATTTAATATATAAAATATAATTAAATATTGATGTAAAATATAATTAAATAAAAATATAAAATAAATAATAATTAAGAATTGATTTAAAATATTATTAAATTAAAATTATATTAACATGTTAGGAATTACTATAAATAATTAAGAATTTAGGATGAATTGTGATCTTAAATATATTTAAATTAAAATTAGATTAAAAAGTTAGAAATTACAATAAATAAGCGAATATTTAGGATTAATTTTGATCAAAATTATAATTAAATAAACATAAAAATAAAAAGTTAAGAATTACAATAAATAATTAAAAAATTATAATTAATTGTGATTAATTGAATTAATATTAGATATTACAAATTATGTATATGAGAGAGGAGAGATAAATAAAATAACAAAAAAAATATAGAATTTGAAGGTATTACAGTCATTTGACCTTTATAATTTTTTATTTTTTTGATAAGTCATTTTACCTTTATAATTAACATTGTATTTTGATTTAAAATCATATAAAAAATTCCAACTATTTTTAAATAATAAGGATGAAATACTGTGACCTCAAATCATAATGAATTTTACCTAAAAAAATAAAAATAAATTAACAATTGTATTTTAATTTAAAATCACATAAAAAATTTCTAAATATATTTAAATCATAAGGATAAAATATTGTGACCTCAAATCATAATGAATTTTACTAAAAAAAAATAAGAGAAATGCGTGAAAGCTCGAAATTGCAACGGCTCGAATGCCCCGAATTCCAAAACGACGTCGTTTTGATAATTTTTTTTTTCTTTTCTTTTTCCTTCTTCCTCAAACTTGGTTTGAAAGAAAGAGAGAGAAACAGAGAGGCCAAAGAAAGAGAGGAGGAAGAGAGGAAGAAGAGAGAAAAGGCGATGGCGGTGATGGTAGAGGAGGAAGAGAAGGAAGATTGACGGTGATGGCGGCATAAGATCGATGGTGGGTATCGTCGATCACCTCTTTCAGGCTGTTTTCTCTACTCTCTTTTTTTTTTTTCTCTAAGATGGTGGGCCGCTCTTTGGGCCGTATTGAGAAGGCTAAGAGGATGGGCCATGTGGTGGTCCGGGCCGAAGTATAAAATTGCTACCGGTGTAAAGATGCTTAGTCCGGTTTCTATTGTTTGTTAGCTCGGTCGCGCTGGTTGGAACCGAGGTATGTTGGGCCTGTTTTAGGACCTAAGTAAAGGTTAGCTCGGCTTAATTCTTCTATGGATAGCTCGGCCTGTGCATATGAGGCCGAGGTAGGAGAAAGGTTACGGAGAACCGATGTAATCGTTAGACCGGTCGAGGCATGGTACGGCTAACTCGACCTCGGCATGAGGCGCCGAGGTGAGAACATGGGAAGGCGAATCCGAGCGGTGGGTTAGCTCGGTCATACAGCCGGTCTGACAGGGAAATGCTATTTCGATTATATGATATCTTTCCGAAGAAAAACCATCTCACTTGGTTTAAGCAGTGAGGGGGGTGTTGGAGGATAAGCATTATCTTCCAGGAGTATGAATCCTTGGAGGACTCTACATGGAGGAATAAGAGTCCTACTTGGATTGTGCCACACGAAACCTATAAAAGCTCACCTATATCACCTTTGAAGAGGTAACACAACTTTGTTTTCTGAATACACAGAGCTTTTGTCTATTTGTCAAGCTTACTGACCTAGGCATCGGAAAGGTTTCCGGCACACACCCGCCGGCTAGCTCACGTTTGTGTTTTCAGGTGATAAAACGACGTCGTACGAAAGAGCGCAGACTTGATCAACAGAATTATACGAGAAGGTGTATTTCTTTCCCGTACAATTGGTGCCGTATGTGGGAACATAGATAAGAACAACCTCTTGATCAAGCTTTTTCTCTCAAACATCAATGGCGAACAACGAAGAGTTACCTCATTCCGCCATCGACGGACAAACTCCAGATGGGGGTGCAAGGCGCGAAGGCCTACCCTTGGTCCCTCCCATGGCGGATCTGGAGCCACAGAGACAGAATTCCAGGAGGGATGCGAGGGGACGAAAACGGAATAACAGACCTCATCCCTCTCGTTCACAAAGCCCAGAAAGACAAAGGCGCAGGATCGATCCTCAAACTCTGGAGGATCGCGTCAGACAACAAGACGAATTGATTCGTAAGATGGCGGCGGACATGGAGTCTCTAAAGCGCCAGGTGAAAGGAAAAGAAGTGACGACAGGAGAGGGGCGCAATAACAAGACGCCCCCTCGCCACTCAGAGGGTCGTAGTAGGAATTCTACACCCTCTCAAGCAGAGAACCGAAGCCTCAGGACAGGCGACACGCAATCCAGATCTTCCAGGACTCGTCACTCCAGATCTGAGAGGACCAGGTCTGAGAGGTCATACACTGAAGGAAACACATATTGGCCCTCACATACGCACCAGACGAGGTCTAGACAGACGGAATTACCCAGATCGTCCGACCTACGATCCGTGCTAGAAGAGAAGGCACGATGGAAGGAGGACGCCAGGGCGCGCGATCCACACAGGGTTCCTGCCTTTACGGTTGGCTCTGACGCATGGAAGCGCCGAGGTTGAATGCTAATACTGCGTCTGCAGATACGAACCAACGGACAAGGCATTGGCGAGGCTGCAGACCTCTCCACTCGTCCCAGCAATAGAAAACGCGCCCCTTCCGTCAGGCTTCCTACAGCCCAAATTCACAACGTATGAGGGGAAGACGGACCCCTACTCGCACTTTCCCCACTTTCGCCAGGTCATGGCTATATACCGGGGGAACGAGGCCTTGATGTGCATCCTATTCCCTTCAAGCCTTGGCGACCTAGGCTTGACTTGGTTTGAAAAGCTTCCAGAGGGCAGCATAGCCTCCTGGGCACAACTGGCGGAGGCGTTTGTAACGCGATTCAGAACAAACACGAAAACCTCGGTGGAGATCGACCAATTACTCTCCATCGACATGGGCGATAAGGAGACCCTGAGGTCATACAACAGTCGCCACTGGGAGACATTCAACCAGATTGGGGACTGCCCAACCAATCTCGCCATTGCGCAATATAAAAGAGGCCTTCCAGTCGGGAACAGACTGAGAGACTCTATCACCATGACACCGCCCCTCACCATAGAGGCCCTGATGGAGAGAGTGCATCAGCACATCAGGGTGGAAGAGGATGGTGCTCGTGCCAAAGCAAAATCTGGCACGACCACAACACCAGAGAAGAAGACCTTAGCAAAGGTCAATACGGTAGACTGCCAAAACCGAAACGGATGAGGCAGGCGAGACAACGGCGATGACCAGGACAAGAGATGGTTGAGAGTCCGCACTGCCATAACCATGGTATTCAAGAAACTGATCTACCGTATACTTAGTGAGATTCGAGACGAGCCTTTTGTCAAGTGGCCAGCCAAGCTAGGCGAGGCCCAGAAGGACTATGATGATAGATCCAGGTGCACCTTCCACAAAGAAAAGGGGCACTGCACTGAGAATTGCACGCCGTTAAGACAGCATCTGGAAGAGTTGGTGGCAGCAGGCCACCTGGACAAATACATAGAGGGGGGGCACAGCCAGCCCCCCAGGACCATAACAACCCCAATGGGATGCCGATCGACGCCCTGCCCCAAGGCGTCATCAACGTAATACATGGAGTCTTTGAATTTGAGCGTGTATGCGAGCTCAGAGGTTCAATCAAAAAGGATGAGCACTTAAGAGAGGTGCTAAGTGCCCAACCAGTCATCAAGAAGGGAAAAACAGAGGCCACAAATGTCATGTCTTTTTCGGATAAAGACTTGGCAAGGATTTATTGCCCTCACAACGATGCCTTGGTCGTCACTCTCCGAGTCAAGGATTTTGACGTCAAGCGGATTCTGATTGACCAAGGTAGTTCATGTGAAATCATGTACTATGAAACCTTCAAACAACTAAAGTTGCAAGATAAAGACTTGGCGCCTGCCGTATCTCCCCTTATCGGATTCAACTCCATGCCAGAATAGCCCGTCGGCAAAATTATCCTCCCAGTCAGAGCAGGGAGTGTGACAAAACAAGTGGAGTTTTAGGTGTTGAAGGTCCCCTCCACTTACAACATTATCTTGGGCAGAACGTGGCTGCATGCCATGCGCTCGGTGGCGTCCTCCTACCACCAAGTGATGCGGTTTCCAAACGACATCGGAGTAATAGAAGAGGTTTATGGAGATCAGATCATGTCGGCAAAGTTGCTTTGTCACGTTGAAGCGAGAGTACGCCAAAGGATACGTTCATTCGGTTAAAAAACCTGAGAGTAATGAACTATTCGCGGATGTCGGCAAAGCGGCTAGTCAGAAAGCGGTAGAAGACTTGGTGGAGGTCAGAATAGATGAAGAGAACCCGGATAAGTTCTTTCTGCTTGGTTCGTCGTTGTCCAGCACTAAGAGATTGGAGGTCTTGGAATTTCTGACCTCCAACATCGAAGTATTTGCCTGGACCCCATACGACATGCCAGGCATTGATCCCAACTTCATCTGTCACCAACCCAACGTCCACCCTTCTGCCAAACCAATCATTCAGGGCACCCGCAGATCGGCACTCCACCATGCCGAAATAGTGGCAGAAGAAGTAGGAAACCTGCTAGAAGCAGGGGCAATCAGAGAGGTGCACTACCCAAGATGGATCTCCAACACCGTCGTAGTGCCAAAGAAGAATGGCGAGTGGAATGTCTGCGTCAACTACAAAATGGTCAATAAGGCGTGCCCAAAAGATAGCTTTCCTCTACCAAGGATAGATCAACTGGTAGACTTAATGGCAGGGCACAACCGACTTAGCTTTCTGGATGCATACAGAGGCTACCACCAAATCGCCATGCATGAACCAGACCAGGAGGTCACATCCTTCACAACTCCAAGAGGATTGTACTGCTACAAGGTCATGCCCTTCGGCCTGAAGAACGCAGGGGCGACATTTCAAAGAATGGTCACCAAGATGTTTGAGCCATTGTTAGGCATAACAATGGAGGCTTACATCGACGATATGGTGGTCAAGAGCAAAGATGAGAATGACCATCTCAAGGACCTAGATGAGATGTTCGAGATCCTGAAGAAGCATAAGTTACGCCTCAACACGTCGAAGTGTGCGTTCGGAGTAGGATCTGGCAAATTCCTAGGCTTCTTGGTGACCAACCGAGGTATAGAAGTGGACCGTTCTCAGATCAAAGCAATACAGGATCTGGAGAGGCCAAACTCAGTGAAGGAAGTGCAGCATCTCACTGGCATGGCGATTGCGCTCAACCGGTTCATAAGCCGGTCATCATACGACCATTCTTCCATGCACTAAAGGCTAAGTTTGAGTAGGACGAAGAATGCGACCACGCCCTGGAAAGCCTAAAAGAATACATGTCTTCTCTACCACTACTTGTAACCCTAATCCCTGGAGAAGAACTCTTCTTATACCTGGCAGTCTCGCAGTATGCAATTAGCGCAGTATTGGTCCGCGCAGAAGGAATCCAACATCTTCCTATCTACTATGTTAGCAAGACATTATCGGGCAATCAAACAAGGTACTTGCATCGGAGAAACTGGCATTGGCCTTGATGATGGCCTCAAGGAAGTTGTCGCATTACTTTCACGCCCACACCATAGTTGTTCTCACAGCCTTCCCATTAAAGGCTTTATTTGAAAGAACAAACTTCTCTGGGCGAATTCTGAAGTGGGCAGTAGAGTTGGGACAATACGACATCAAGTTCCAACCTAGGACCGCAATAAAAGCACAAGCATTGGTAGATTTTGTCGCAGAATTCACACCAGGGAGTCATCACATCTGCCCAATCGACCTAACTGAGACAACCGAACTAGGGATGGAAGTTGACGTCGGAATAATGCAACCCCTAGTATTGGTTACACAGTCAAGCCCCAAGACAGACCAGAGTAAAGAAAGGAAGGAAGAAACAGACCATGCTACACCAAGTCAGGACTCACCGGTAAATAAAGACTTGGTGCAAACAGAAAGCAAGGGACAGACAGCGAGCATGGACTCTGAAGAAGCCACCTGCAACATGGAAGATCCACAGGCATCATCTGATCCCTCCACCTGCTGGAAGTTGTTCGTTGGAGAGATGTGGAAGCTCTTCGTGGATGGAGCATCCAACCGGCATGGAGCAGGACTTGGCATAGTCCTCATCTCTCCAGACGGCCTAGTAGTGGAGCAGGCAATCAACCTTGGCTTCCCAGCGTCAAACAATGAAGCAGAGTATGAAGCGCTTCTAGCAGGTCTCAAGTCAGCACTCTACATGAAGGCCACCGAGCTAATGGTCTACAGCGACTCACAGCTGGTGGTAAACCAAATATCTGGTGACTACGAGGCAAAAGATGATAGAATGGCCAAGTACCAAGAACTGGTCAGAACGGAGATAAAGAAGTTTGAAGTGGTGAGAATAGAACAGATTGGCAGGGAGGAAAACAGCAGAGCAGATAAACTCAAGAAGCCTCAATGGTAGATACCTCCGCATTCTCACCCACTACTAATCAACTATCCGCCTAGACCAAGCATTGAAGACCCGTATAGAAGAGAAAAGAAGAAAGAAGCCAATGAATAAGAGCAAAGTCACAAATGATTTTGGCTCTCCCCATCCTTGGCATTATACAAGAAGTCGTTTTCAGGACCTTACTTGAAGTGTGTTCACCCCAGCAAAGCGGAAGCATTCCTATTTGAAATAAATGAGGGTGTATGTGGTAGCCACCAAGGAGGAAGATCCTTGGCATACAGAGCGATCTCACAAGGATATTGGTGGCCATACATGCAAGCAGATTCAGAAAAGTATGTTAAAAAGTGCGAAAAGTGTCAGAAATTCGCACACCAAATACACCAACCTGCCAGAGAACTTCTGCCTTTGACTAGTCCATGGCCCTTCGCAATGTGGGGATTGGACATAGTAGGCCCACTTCCAATGGCACCAGGTAACAGGAAGTTCTTTCTCGCCGCAACCGACTACTTCACTAAGTGGGTGGAAGCAGAAGCCTTGGCGTCAATCAAAGAAAAAGATGTAAAGAAGTTTGTTTGGCAGAATATTATCATTCGCTTTGGCATACCAAAGGCTTTAATCTCAGACAACGGCACTCAGTTCGATGGCAGAATATTCAGGGGCTTTTGTGAAAAGTACAAGATAGAGTTCTACAATTCTACACCGGCATATCCCCAAGCAAATGGTCAGGCAGAGGCATCAAACAAGGTAGTCTTGGATGGATTAAAGAAGAGGTTAGAGCAGGCAAAAGGCAAGTGGGCAGAAGAGCTCCCCCATGTTTTATGGGCTTACCGCACCACGCCTCGACGATCAACAGGAGAAACACCATTCTCCTTAGCTTATGGCATGGAAGCAGTCATCCCATTAGAAGTTGGCCTCCCCACAATCCGAAGCGAAAACTTTGATCCAGACTTAAATGGTGAAGCCATAACATTTGAGCTTGACCTTGCAGAAGAAAGAAGAGACAGAGCATTGGTTCACATCGCCTCCTACCAACAAGAGTTGTCTAGAAAGTATAACAAAACAGTGCATCCAAGACAATTCAAGATCGGAGATTGGGCATCACAGAAAGTAATGGGAAACACCTTAGTTCCAGGAGATGGCAAGTTGGGACCTAATTGGGAAGGACTTTACAAAGTGGTCAGATTAGCAGGCAAAGGGGCATACCACTTGGAAGATGAGGACGGCAAAACAATTCCCAGGCCATGGAACACTGCAAATCTCAAGTTGTTTTATTTCTAGCTTTTTTTCTTTTTAAGTATGTGTAATTTTTTACTTTCTCAATAAAACAAATCGATTCTTTTTTAGCATAATTGTTTTCAGTAGAAAGTAGCTTTAGTAAGTTAGTAGCATTGTAAACATAGTTGGCCTAATAACCAACTATGACCCTTCCTAAGCCCGTGACTAGATCCAGTCCGCAGGACGCTTTGGTCGGTATAACTAAACACTTTATTCTAAGTTGGTGAAAAACCAACTTAGAGGTTGGTCGATTAAACCAATCGTGCTTGTACTCTTCACCAAGTAAGTGTATGGTCAAGAGTGGTTGGTCGATTAAACCAATCGTTTGTACTCTTCACCAAGTAAGTATGGTCAAGAGTGGTTGGTCGATTAAACTAAGCTTATACTCTTCAGCCGAAGTAAGTGTATGGCTGAAGAGTGGTTGGCTGGATTAAACCAACTCTTTATACTCTTCAACTGAAGTAAGTTATATCGGCTGAAGAGTGGTTGACTGGATTAAACCAACACTGGATACTCTTCAGCCGAAGTAGCTATATCGGCTGAAGAGTAGTTGGCTAGTAAGTTGGCTAAAACCGAGATCACAGTTGAGCAAAAGAGTACAAGGAAAAATCATCACAAGTGCAAACATACATACACAAAACCGAAATAAGAGCTGAAGAAGATTTTTTCATTAAAAGTGCAAAGCAAGTACAATTGAGGGGCCGCAACTCGGCTACAAAGTTCAAATACAAAACAAAAAGAAAGGAAACTAAATCAACGGAAGAGTTCATCAATTTCGGCATCGAAATCATCAACGGTATTTGTCTGGAGTCCGGTGTCGGTTGGAAGTCCGGTTTGAGGAGGGAGCTCGGTTTGGACCGTGGTGTCGGTCGGCAGCACGGTATCAGCCGGTAGCTCATTAGTCAAGTCATCAACTACTGGCTCTAACCGAACTGTCTGATTGTTGGGTTGTTCATTGACGGCTGGGGTAAGAGTCGGCTCCTCATCATCATCATCTTCTTCATCATCAGATCCTTCAAGGAATTGTCTCTGGACATCGGCAGCATACTGAGACCGTGAAGCCGGAATGGAGTACGGTGGAGCATTGTAGACCTCGGTCTCGGGCGTACAACCGAGCTGCTCCACCACAGTCCTCCAGCCACATTTGAAAAATAGATCTTTGGCTGCGTCACATTGTAGAGTGTATGCTTCTTCGGCCTTCTTAAAGCCTCGTTTTTCGGCTTTCTTTATTCCATTCGCCTGCTTATTTCGTGTCTTTTTCTCCTCAATTTTGCCAAGGACGAGGTACTTGTCCTTTGTCTCAATGGCGATCTTTTGCTTCTACTACCGAATTAACTATTTTGGCCACCGACGTTTCAAAGATTTAAGCTCGGCCACCGTTTTTGGCTTCCTCTAGCTCGGCCGACTTTGCTTTGGCCTTCGCCATTGCATCCCTTGTATTGCGCCTAAGTTCCATGATCCTTCTATGTGTAACTTGGTTTTTCTGGATGGCCTGCAAAAGAGAAGCAATGTTAGCTGGGCTGAAAGTTGGACAAAATTACATAGAAAGAAGAAAGTTGTTTTACCAGGATCATGGACTTGGTTGAAGACCGGATGGACTTCAGTTCGGTGCTGAGCTGTTTGTAATGATGCTCCATGTCCTTGGGAAGGCACACACTTTTGGCCAGGTTGAAAGCCAACAAGTGGTCCTTCTCAGCGACCACCGAATCTGAAGCAGTGATATCCCGGTTGTCGAAAATGAGATTAGGAGCCCATTTGGAGGAGAAGGCGCTTCGGCCTGACCGCTCCTGCTTGGAGGCTTTGCTAAGGGCTTGGAGGAGGGCTTCGGCGTAATCTGCCTGCCCTCGCCAAGTCGTGGCTCGGTTTGGCTAGTCCAAGCACGCTTGTTTCGGCGAGAAGAAGATGGCTGCTGGGATGGAACGGCCACCACAGTTTTAGTGGTTTGGCCGGTTGGTCGCACGTCGGCTGGAGTTATTGCGGTTAGAAGGTGTAGACACCCCATTTTTGACCGTCCTCAAGACTTGGACGTCACCGTTTGAACACTCGGTGATTATCCATGTTTGTGTTCGTTTGGAGTTCCCGAAGTTCTCGGCTACGCGCCTTGTCTCAGGATCTCCGAACTCGACCGTTTTGTGTCTGGTTTTGTACCAAACACTTGTGTTTTGCCTTGGAGGGGCAGGGAATGCCTTTTGAGGCATCCCAACACACCACCGGCAGTGGCTAGAGGCCACCGGCTGGTGTTTGTTGCCACCGGCAATGTATGTCACGGCCAAGACTCTTTGTTGCCACCAGAGTCAATTTTGTCAAAATGACATTTTTGGCCAACCGACTACTGTTCAGCTGCTTTTGGAGATATTTTGAAACAGTTGGCTGGCATTTTCTTCCCCTACATACACGTGTATGGAGGGATGCCCCTCTTGTTAGCTTACATTGTAAGTTTACAAGATTGGCTCCTCTATAAGAGAAGCCCTCCTCTCCCTTGCTCAAGGGTTAGAAAAATTAGAGCTTTTTGCTTAGAAAATATAGAGGAAGCTCTGGTTTTAGGGTTAGGGTTCAATACATATCCTATCTCCATATTACTCTTGTGTGTGTTTTAGTCCATACTATTGCACACAAGCACCTAGTGCTTCACCTTCCTTGGGCTACTGAGGTTCTAAGGGCTTGTTCTTGCTATTTTTGACTGGATTAAAGCTTAAGGAGGCAACAAGACCACCATTGTTGAAGAAAGGCTTCAAGGGTAAGAAACTAGTCCTTTTTACCCCATTTTTGCATCATATTTCTACCTATCTTAGAGCTGTTTTTGTGTTTAGTGTATAACATAAAAAAGTTCTGTTTTTAGGCCCTCTTGATTGTTTGTTAAGAGTTTTTTGTGGTTTGGGTGTGTTTGACCACCCTTAGGCCTTGAAAGGCCCCATTTTGTGCTATTTTGTGCAAGTTTCGAGACTTTGGTGTTTGGGCCTCTTCACCACTGAAATCTTGAGGGATTTTAGTGGTGGGGATGGTGCCTTGAAGTCTCCAAAAGGGGAGGGCCACCCCCTCTCCTTGTTGTCCTTGAAAGGGACCATTTTTGGTCTCTTAAGGGAGCTTATGTTTGAGTGTGTGTTGAGCATTCCATGACTGTTTTTCATGCTTATATTGCCATAATATAACATGGTTTTAAGTTGGTTTTGGTATACCATGCATGCCTTGCATACCTACCTTGTAATGCCTTGTGATTGCCTTAATATGCCTTAAGTTGTGTGCCTTTGTTTTAGCATGTTTTAGGCTTAGATTTGTGAAGCTTTTGTGCTTATTTTTCCATGCTTTAGGTCTGTCTTAGGTTGTTTGAGTCGACCCTAGCATGCATTATATAGCCTCTTTGCATTTTTGGGCTTGTTGGCCTTAAGTATGTAAGTGTATAGCATGCTTTGTTTGCTTTGATTTATGTGGATTGGAGTCATTTTTCATGTTATTTCAGTCCCTTTAACATGTTTGTATGCTTGCCTTGCATGCCTCTTTAACGCCTTATGAGCTTGTGTTGTATGCTCCTTGAAAGTGCATTTGTGCACGCCTTTGGACTTGAGCCATTTAGATGCCATCTAGGAGTTCCTTGGGTGTTGTTTAGGTCTGCCTTTGACCTGTTTTGAGTCCCCTTAGCCTTGTGAGGCTTGGTGGGTTTGACCTTGGTTTAAGCCTCTTGGCTTGCCTCAAGTACTTGGGCTATTTGCATGCTTTACTTGCTTGAATTAGTTGGTTTGACACCTCTATTTTGTGCAATTTCAAAGGTTGTGTTGCATGCTAATTGTCTATTGTTTGGTCTCTTTAAGTGTGCTTAAGAGTTGCCTTGTTTATGCTTAAGGTGTTGGACCATGATTGCATGCATGTGTGTGCGCATTTTGGCCTTCATTTCTTTGGTTTTGGCCATTGATTTTAGGCCTAATTAGAGTTACCTAGATCATGTTTAAGACCATCATTTGCTTGGTTGCATGCTTACCTCATGTTTGCTAGTATGCTTGCACAAGTGCCTTGTCATGCCATGTTGCATCCTTAGCTTGCATGCCTAGGTTGCATTGCACCTTGCATGCATGCCTTGTTCCTTGATTTGGTGATAGGAATTGGGCCTTGTTTTGTTTGATTGGTTTGCATTTCATTTGACATAAAAGTGCACACTTGATTCTTTAGACCATCATGCATAGAAATGCGTGATTGGTGGCCCAAGAATCGAGACACATACCCCTTTTGAGTCGCAAACATGATAGGGGGCATGATTGGTGCATACATTACTTGAATTGTATTGCCATGCAAGTTTTTCCCTTTGCTGCTATGAGTTGCAGGTTCTGCAGGTATTGTTTGCCGACCGGCAACATTTTGTGCCTACGGCAAGAAGTCATCACCGATGGGTTCATTTTGTGCCGATGGCCATATCCTAGTGCGGTGGTCATTCTACTTAGCTTGGGATCCCCAAGATCCCGAGAGGCATTCTTGAGACTTTGGCGCTTTAGAGGAGCAAAGCAGGAAAACAGAGGCAACTATGCATGGCAAAGGCGATTCGAGCAAGGCCTTAACATGCGCTTATTCGACCGCTTCCCGAGGGCTTTACTGTTTTAATTAGATTAATTAATTTGTTAATTTAATTGATCTATAATATTTAATTAGCTTGCGTAGTTAATTAATTTGTATATTCTTTTGGTCCCCCCGAGCGAGGGCAAATCTGTAATAAGCGTGTGTGAGTGGTGTATGTCTTCCAACCCCCACTTCTTTCTTCCCTTTTATTTACCCGCTTACGATGGTAGATTAGGGCACGTTTATTTTAGCATACCTTATGCAATGCATGCGTGCATCCATGCATTTGTTGACATGCACTGGGCTCGGTACATCATACAATCTGCATTGTATCTTCAAATCTAACTTGAATACGTGCACCAAATGATTGCATTTCACATGCTATTTTAGGGTCAGCCGAGCCTATCCTAATCACATTCTGCATGCGATGCATTAGTCACTCTAAACATGAACTAGGGCATGCATTTTTGCTAACTAGTTTATTGTTTTGGCACGGAGTACAATGTAAGTATTTATGGTTTAGCATATCGCATGCATGTGAATGTTAACATAACGGCATAATTACCATGTGGCTAAATGCTTATATGAGATAAACTGTTTGAATGCCTGTGGGTGGAGGTTGGATTGCTTGAGTTGGAAAAACTCGTTGAAATCCGTGTTTTAGCCTACTTGCGAGTAGCAAATTCCGAAGCGCTTTCAAAACGAACGGATATGCAATGCTTGTTTCCAAATTAGGCAATCTAGTCTATACTTGTTTGTCAAGATAACATAGTAATTCTAGGCTAATAACCGGAACGAGAACACATAACATTTTCAAAATCGGATATCACGGTTAGTAGAGGCCGGTCTTCGGACCGGGCGAAAGGGGGTGCTCATAGCTGACCTTCTCCGATCGTACCCAAGCTCCCAAGCCAAGACAACTTTGGTGATGACGGACACGTGGCCTTTAGCACCAAGTCAGGGTTTCCTAAATTTCCCATTTTAAAAATATTTAGGTGGCGACGCTGTATCTGGCAAAGTAGTCTATGTTTGGCACTTCTTTTTAAAATCTATTTTTTTTCTCAAAACGATTTGCCAGAGTTGGACTCTTTGGTTTAGATTAAGAACCGCAAGAAACAAGAAAAGGGGAGTCCGAACTGTAGCATCGAGGTCCTTCAAGGGCTACGCTTCGGGCACTGGCCGGGAGTTTAGAGAGCTTGACTCGAACTCGTGATATCTTGTTTTGACTACACTTATGTGTTTCTTTGCATTGCATGTGCATTGGTGCACCTAGGACACTGTGTTGGCCATCTGCTATTCCTAAGCGGTTTGCTGGAGGCTTGTCTTGTCAAGACATGACCATAAGGCTGACCGGTTGCAGGCTCTGCCAGTATGGGAACACAAACCCTAGTTTTACCGGGGCACCCTTTTTAACCATTCAACCTAGTGCATATTCGGATCCATAGTGACCATTCCAAACTAGGACAGGTTGCTTACCCGATATAGGTTGTTTGAAGCCGCTGTATGCGTAGTGAAACCCTAGCTCCTGACAAAATAGGACAGGGAAACCCTACCCCAACATAGGGGTGTATTGGCTCTCTTTTACATGCTATGTGCTTTTCGAGTGTATCTCTGCAGGGAACGCATATATCAGTTTGCAAAGTTTGAGCATCAGGCCCGAGGGCACTAGTATCAGTGTTGTTGAGAATCAGTTATGTCTGCGGGTATCAGTTCAGTTTTGAACAGTGATTCTGGGGAACAGTGATCAGTAGTAGAGTGCAGTTGTTCGGCTACACCCGTGTTTGATCTGTTTGGGGCTGAAATACTGCTTGTTTTCCGTTTCAGTTCAGAGATTCAGAGAATTGATCCGCAAGTTTAGTGTCTTCTCCTTGCCGAGGCGTAATTGAGCATGACGCAGAATTCAAGAGATCGTGGTCATGACGGCGTTGAGTCAAGAAATCACCCGCAAGGTGAGGCTAATATTGATCCGCCGATCCACCTAGGTCGCCGCCGCACCCGCTTTGGACCCTCAACTATATCAAAGCTCATGAGCCTACTACATTTGAACTAATGGGAATGATAGGTGATCTTCAAAGATCCGTATGATTTTGCCTATGGGATGTCTCGCTTGCCACCACCACACCATATGCCGAGGCTTTATACCCAGAGCCCCGCTATTGGGACGGATAGTAATTGAACTCACCAACCGGAGATGGCCTCCACTATGGCAACGACGATCAAACCAAATTCTAGATCAGCCGAGGCCAGAGACAAAGGCAAGATGAAGGCAGATGACCTTATCAAACAACCATCACAGGCGAGAGGCTTTGAAAGCCGGGATGAATAGTAGCAGATATCTAGCCAGGACAAAAGCTATGGAGGATGCTTTTCCCACCCCACCGAGAGCAGCCCAGCCAATCGAGAATCGATAGGCCCCGGCATGCCAAAACAGCTTTTTCCGCCTCCCAACCTTGCATCCGGAAAGGATCAAATCCAAGGCCGCACCACGATCCGCTCGCTAGTGCATCTAGCAAGAGTGCTCAGTTCTAAAGTACCGCCGAGGGTGCAGGGTCTTCCATGCTCTCTACATGCCATTGTCCAAGGCACTTCAGATCCTTGCCGAGAGGACACCTTAAACCCCGAGCCTCGCCCTCTCCGAAGAATCTCGCTACTCATGACCTTTCGCCAAGATCAGGCGCATTACCGCCAGACAAAGCCATGCTACAGTCAATTGTTTCCGCCTCCGCCATGTGGTGCAAGGTTTGATTGAGAACGAGTTTATCTTCCCCCACCTCAAGAAAGTCCGCCACCACCCGCTTGTTGGATTTGAGGACACAGATATCGCGAGTATGTAATCGAAGGTGAACCGCTTAGGGCAAAGGTTCGGGCGATTTTTGGATGTGGCGTTGGCACGATTGGGTATCATAATGTTAATTTTGTAAATTTTGACTTGGGTGTTGAGTTAGTCTTTTGTTTTGTCTTGAGTCTGTCTCTCTGTATTGAGTCAGTCCTTTTGCTTACAGGGTCTGTCTTGTTGTAATGAGTCAGTCCCTCTTGTATAGAATACCAGGTGATTCCAAGGTTGTTGCCTCGAACGCCATTTTGTAATTATCCTTTTGTTTTTCGTTTTGGGTCTCTCCTGAGAAGCTACCACAATCAAGCATTCGAATGAAACAGCCGCGGCTATCATATTCCAGTACTTGTTGTTGTTTCAGCTGGTTGCGCCAGAGGATGTGAATGGAATGACAGTACACACCACCCACTCTCTTGTGCCTTAAACATCGTTGTAATGACCTAAGCTTTTCATAAAACCCCTTTTCGAACATTGTGGTGATGAAAACGAAGAGGAAGTAATTCCTCGGGTTTTGTAAAATTTTGATCATTTTGAGAAAAAGAGAGGCATGCTAAGCTTTTAATGAATGAAATCATGCTTGTCGGCATGAGTACTGAGAAGGATCCTGGTTTGATCCAGACTGGTCCCACACTATCTTCTGCGCGAGCGATTTGTCGCTTTCTTAAAAACTTTCAAAAACAAAATGTTTCACGCAGTCTTGCGAAGACCTATGTGGAATCGCTCTTGAGATTGTGCAGCCTAGGATCACTCTCAGCCTCAAGATTCAACCTATCTGTTTCAAACCCTAATTGCTCAAAACATTCAAGGTTATGAAACGCCTGTGTGGCCCATTTTGAGGCGGCCCTCGAGCAAGAGGCACTAAAGCCAGATCAAGGAGATCAGATCCCACCAGGCAAGGCTCATGAAGTAGCCGTGATGGACTTTTCTGCAAATCAACACAATAGTCATTCTCCCGGACGCAGAAAGGCTTCAATCTCAAAACCATTTGGCATGGGCTTGCTACACTTTTACCTTTTGAGAGGCTCGCTGGGCCAAAAACCCGAAAGGGCGATCTAGGCAAAAGTTAGAGCAAAGAAAAGAAAAAAGAAAAATACGAAAAAGAATAGCAAATGCAAAAGAAAAGAAAAGAACAAAGAATAGCAAAAGAAAAGAAAGAAAAGAAATGAAAATGCAAAAGAAAAGAAAAGAAAAAGAAAGGAGAAGAAAAACATAGCTCGCAAGGTCGAAAACCTGCATTGGGCACCTTGGTAAAAGTTAGAGTCTAAACAGTGAAGGTTAAAATACCCGAGTGTACCTTAACCAGAACTACGTAAGGCTTGATTCCCATGTTTGGGATACGTAGCCAACTTCATCCTGAAGTCCAGCCCCCAACGCTTCCATAGCGTCTCAGTCCATGTCATGGTTTTGATCATTTGTGCTTCCTCCGAACCCAATGTCTAGATTGCAGCGACCTGGAATTACGTGACCAACTTCCTCTTGAAGTCCAACTGTAATAGCGCATGAGGGACCCTGCATACAGCCGGACTTTTTGTTTGTTATGTTCTTAATCTGAACCAAAGAGTCCAACTCTGGCAAATCGTTTTGAGAAAAAAAGATTTTTGAAAAGAAGTGCCAAACATGGACTGCTTTGCCAGATACAGAGTCACCACCTAAATATTTTTAAAATGAGAAATTTAGGAAACCCTGACTCGGTGCCGAAGGCCACGTGTCCGTCATCACCAAAGTTGTCTTGGCTCGAGCTTGGTACGACGGAAGGTCATTTATGAGCACCCTTTCGCCAAATTCAAGACCGGCCTCTACTAACCGTGATATCCGATTTTGAAAACATTATGTGTTCTTATTCCAATTATTAGCCTAGAATTACTATGTTATGCGCACAGCAAACAAGTATAGACTAGATTGCCTAATTTGGAAACAAGCATTGCATATCCGTTCGTTTTGAAAGTGCTTCGGAATTTTGCTACTCGCAAGTAGGCTAAAACACGGATTTCAACGAGTTTTCCCAACTCAAGCAATCCAACCTTCACCCACAGGCATTCAAACAGTTTATCTCATATAAGCACTTAGCCACATGGTAATTATGTCGTTATGTTAACATTCACACGCATGCGATATGCTAACGCATAAATACTTACATTGTACTCCGTGCCAAAACAATAAACTAGTTAGCAAACATGCATGTCCTAGTTCATGTTAAGTGACTAATGCAACACAGGCAAGGATGCAATTTAGAGTAGGCTCGGCTAACCCTAAAATGGCATGTGAAATGCAATTATTCGATACATGTATTCAATTTGGAATCGAAAATACAATGCGGTTTGTATGATGTATCGAGCCCGGTGCATGGAAACAAATGCATGGATGCACAAATGCATAGCATAAGGTATGCTAAAATAAACGTGCCCTAATCTACCATCGTAAGCAGGTAAATAAAAGGGGAGAAAAAAGTGGGGGTTGGAAGACATACACACCACTCACACACGCTTATTACAGATTTGCCCTCGCCCGGAGGGACCAAAAGAATATACAAATTAATTAACTACGCAAGCTAATTAAGTATTACAGACCCATTAAATTAATAAATTAATTAATATAATTAAAACAAGAATCGCTTTAGAAGAGGGCAGATGCAACAGATGTTTCTGGACTTGCTCAATCGCACTACCATGCATAGTCTCATTGCTTTCTGCTCCTCCGAAAATTGCCAAAGTCTCGTGAATGCCTCTCAGATACCGGGGATCCCACCGGCTAAGTAGAATGACCACTGGCACTAGGATGTGGCCATCGGCACAAAATGAACCCATCGGCTGATGATTTACTGTCGGCTGGCACAAAATGTTGCCAGTCGACAAACAATGCCTGCAGAACCTGCAACTCACAGCAGCAGAGGGCAAAACTTGCATGGCAATACAAATTCAAACAATGTATGCACCAATCATGCCCCCTATCATGTTTGCGACTCAAAGGGGTATGTGCCTCGATTCTCGGGCCACCAATCACGCATTTCCATGCATGATGGCCTAAAGAACCGATGTATGCACTTTCATGTCAAATGAAATGCAAGCCAAACAAACAAAACAAGGCCCAATTCCTATCACCAAGTCAAGGAACAAGGCATGCATGCAAGATGCAATGCAACCTAGTCATGTTAGCTAGGGATGCAACATGAGCATGTGAACAAACAATGCACACTAGGCATGCAACCTATGCAAGCAAACTTGCGAGTCATGAGGCAAGGCAAACCAATGAAAAGATGGACTTAAACGTGATTTAGGCAACTCTAAATAGGCCTAAAACAGTGGCCAAAGTGCCCAAAAATGAAGACTAATCACACATGCACACATGCACATGTTATGGTCCAAACTTTAAGCATTAAACTAGCAACTTTCAAGCACACTTAAAAGAGGATATCATGGACTCTTAGCATCCAACACAAGCTCTAGAAATCATGCTAGAATATGGTGCCAAACCAAGCAACAAAGCAAGCTAAACATGCAAATGGCCCAAATACTTGAAGTAAGGTAATGAAGTTTTGAAGCACACTTAGCATAACAAACATGGCATGCATTAAGCAACTAAAAATAGATTTTTAGCATGTTAAAACAAGGCCAAAGGACTACTTAGATGGCATCTAAGTGGCTCAAATATGAAGGCATGCATAAGTGCTCTTTCAAGAAGCATATAACACATGCTCAAGAGGCAACAAAGAGACAACCAAGGCAAGTATACAAGCATGTCTTAGGGACTGAAATAACATGAAAAATGACTCCAATCCACTAAATCAAAGCAAACAAAACATGCTATACACTTACATACTTAAGGCCAACAAGCCCAAAAATGCAAAGAGGCTATATAATGCATGCTAGGGTCGACTCAAACAACCTAAGACAGACCTAAATCATGGCAAAATAAGCACAAAACCTTCACAAGGCTAAGCCTAAAACATGCTAGAACAAAGGCTAACAACCTAAGGCATATTAAGGCAATCACAAGGCATTACAAGGTAGGTATGCAAGGCATGCATGGTACACCAAAACCAACTTAAAACCATGTTATATTATGGAAATATAAGCATGAAAAACAGTCATGGCATGCTCAACACACACTTGAACATAAGCTCTCTTAAGAGACCAAAAATGGTCCCTTTCAAGGACAACAAGGAGAGGGGGTGGCCCTCCCCTTTTGGAGACTTCAAGGCACCATCCCCACCACTAAAATCCCTCAAGATTTCAGTGGTGAAGAGGCCCAAACACCAAAGTCTTGAAACTTGCACAAAATGGCACAAAACAAGGGCCTTGCAAGGCCTAAGAGGGGTCAAACTCCCCAAAGCACAAAACACTCTTAATAAACTATCAAGAGGGCCTAAAAACAGAACTTTTTTATGTTATACACTAAACACAAAAACAGCTCTAAGATAGGTAGAAATGGGATGCAAAAATGAGGAATAAAAAGGAAGTTTCTTACCCTTGAAGACCACCTTCACAAATGATGCTCCAACAGCCCTTCTTGGCTTGAATCCACCTCCAAAACACTCAAACAAGCCTCCAAGGGTCTCAAGTCCAAGAGACGGTGTGTTAGTGTGTGTGTGTGAGCAAAAATGGCACAAAACACACACTTATAGAGATAGAAAATATATCTAACCCTAACCCTAGAACTCAAGCTTTTCCAAAGCTGTCTAAAATGCCTAACAAGTGTCTAACCCTAATGCTAAGAGAAGAAGCTCTCCTATATAGGCAAGTCCCTCTTGTAAGGCTTACAAAACAAGCCATCCAAGAGGGAAATCCCTCCATACACATGTATGGAGGGGAATGGGGTGGGTGCCAGCTATCACAGTTGGCAAGAAATATCTACAAAAAGTAGATGAACAGTAGTCGGCCGCTCAAAATTGTCATTTTGACAAAATTGAGTGCCGACCGGCAACAAAGAGTGCCAACCGGCAATATACATTGTCGGTGGCAACAAAAACCAGCCGGTGGCCTTTAGCCATTGCCGGTGATGTGTGGGGATGCCTCACAAGGCATTCCCTGCCCCTCCAAGGCAAAGCACAAGTGTTTGGTGCAAAACCAGACACAAAACAGTCGAGTTCGGAGATCTTGAGGCAGGGCGCGTAGCCGAGAACTCCGGGAACTCCAAACAAACACAAACATGGATAATCACCGAGTGTTCCAACGGTGACGTCCAAGTCTTGAGGACGATCAAAAATGGGGTGTCTACACCAACCACCAATGCCTTCCATGTGACTGTGTCCATATATTGATTCAAACCGTCTTCGTCTCCTCCGCGTCTGAGGGTCCGATCGTCATCAACGAGGACTAGCTTACAGAATGCCGCGGCATGATGCAAACAAGGGGCAACTTTCCGTTGCCATGCATTGCTATAAGTTGCCCTGAGTTGCCATCCAAACCAGGGGCAACTTTCCGTTGCCTTATTCCCCCCTTTAAGCCAGGGGCAATTTTCCATCGTCCCTAATTTGAGGTTGTATATCTCGAGGGTAAGTTCCACGCTCGTTGAGCGTCGATTGTTTGCAAAAATAGTTTTTGAAAATTTTTACTGAAGTTGATTATTTTCTCGAAAACTATTCCATTTTCCAAAATTGGACCATGTTTGGACCCGAAAAGAAAAATTTTCAGTGCTCACAGTCTGACTTGCATGATTTTCAAATCAAAAATCGAACAAGTATGTTAATCCAACTCTCATTTTGATCAAAACTATTTTAGGAAGAAAACAAAAAATGGTCAAAATGACGAACTAAGGGCACAATTGAGTCAAGTGTTCTGTCTCCCCCCCCCCCGGTCAACATACTTGCCAGAAAGGAACTCTATCCACTGGGAGAAATAACCGTGAGCTAACAGTGCTGGACGTGAACCTACGGCTTCCTATTCATCCATTAACCACCTTGGGGAGGGATAAAAAATGAGAGAATAAAGAATAAAGAGGTGTAAACAGAGAAAGAAGTGAGAAAAGGGTTTTGAGAGAAAAACCAAGCATGAGGGCCGAGTGATGTGAGTATCACAAATCAGAAAGGGTGGGAATAATACCCGGAGGAAGTGGCTCCTCGAGATTTGAGGTCTTTTTGTAAACATGTCCGTGTGTCGTGTTTTTTGATCTGTCGGTCTCGATTCTAGCTTTGAGTCTTTTTCGAGTATGTTTCGTTGTTTGAGTCTGCCTCGCTGTGTTCTGTGGTAGGCTCGACACCCCAATTGAAAACCCTTCTTTATTTCAAAAAGAAAATCATTTGTGCTTAGAATGCTGTGCCATTCTCTACATTCGTGCGAAGCAAGAGAAGAAAAGAGAAATTTTGGGACATCCGAGTGTGTTTCAATCAGAATCGCTTTCGGGCCATGATCTGTCTTGTCGATTGGGTTATTTGTTCGTGGTTTGCTGTGCGTAATGAACCGAGTAATCAGACATGAGTCAGATGCAGATCCATCCCCAACAGTAGAGTATGGGTCAGATATGCGCTTGAGTAGTGGTTTGTATGAGTTGTTTGCTGTTAGTTAGCTGGTTATCCGATTATCATAGTGCAAGTGCTCAACTTACAAGTGTTCATTTTTCAGACAACAGATCAATATCATTTACATTTGAGGTGTAATATGATGCAATACAATGCAGGGTATGAAATGTGCAGATATAACACTCTTTCAGACAAAAAGTTTGTTTCATTTCATATCATCTTTTCAAGTACATAGTTTCGAAGGAAACAAAATCGTCATGGCAAACAAAAAGTACCCTAACTACTAACCAAAAGGGAAAAATGCAAAAAGGAAGAAAAACAGTAAAAATCTGTATCAAATGTCAAAAATAAATCCGGGGCCGTCAATCTGTCTTGGTCCTTTTCCTGGACGAAGGTCCAGGAGCGTCATCAACAGGGGCACCACCAGGGGCATTGCCGTCTGAGCTCGAGCCCGAGTCATCACCGGTCTCTCCGCCTTGCCTCGCCTCGACTCGCTATTTGAATCGAGCCCGTGAGCTGCTCCCGACGTGAGTGCGCCCTCCTCTGGTGCGGGGATATACTCTGCCATCCCGAGTAGAAATGGGAGGTCCAGCCGGAGCGCCACCCACCGGAGGAATCTGGAAGGGAGGCTGAAAAAGCATGAAAGGCAAATGCATTAGTATATATGGAGCAGTGAATCAGTGCAGAATATAGTGTATGAGTACAGTGTATGTATGCTGTGAGCAGTGAATCAGTGCAGGATGCAGTGTGTGAGTACAGTGTATCAGGTGCCGTGAGGGCTGGATATTCAGATGTTGTGTTGTGCATCAGATTATGTAAAGCAGTTTGTGTATGGTTTGAGGCTGTGGTCAGAAAGAACATACCGGAATGCTGTAAAGGGCTAGGAGGTCGAATGTCCGCTGTAGCATCCCCATCATGGAGGCATTCATCTCCAATGACTGCCGGGTATACTGTAAGACGCCTCAGAAAAGTATCGATGCATCAAGATTCGTGGAATATCAAATAAACCGAAATGAAATGATCAGATTTAAAATGCAGTAATACATACCAGAGGCAAGTCGGGGATACCGACAAACTCGTGATCAGCCGGTGGAGGGGCGAAGGAGATCTGATAGGTCGCCCCACCCTGCCCTCGGAAAGTCAATGAAGCGGACAAAGCAGGCCAACCGTCCTCGCCTCATTGAACTCCACTGCCATGGACTCGAGCCCTCCTCGGCGCTCCTCCAAATTTCGCCCCACTCCAGCTACGGCGCCGGGTCCGTCTCTACTCGACGGCCGCCGCTCAGAGGTCGATGATAAAGGTCCGGACGATTCGAGTAATCGCCGCTCGAAATCGCTCGCTTCCCACCAATGGTGTAGTCCGCCATCAGCTTGGCAGTGAACCTCTCAAGATCCGCATGTGCTCAGGAGGGTGCATCGACTATTCGCCAGTAAGTTAGGGGTCCGCAAGAAACGCCACCCAGTACCAAGCCCGATGCATCGCCTCGAGTAATTCAGAACGCGAGGTCTCATCGGTACCGGCAAACCGATCCCGCATCATCGCTGGCAGTGAAGCCCACGGCCGCCAGGTGATCTGAAAATGAAATATAGTTTGTTACCTACTGTTATTGAAATATGTAGTGGAAAGGCAAAACTTAAATGAACTGCAAGTAAAACATACCTCTGCGGGGGTGATAGTGTCAAAGTAGCGGCGGAAGTCAATGTCTCTCGCGCCTCGGTGCATCTCCCGTCAAAGCGACGCGAAAAAGGGACGACCAGAGGGGTCTCTGCATCGGGTACGGGAGCGAGCCTAGGAAAGTAGGCATAAACCCCCAACTGCAAGATAAATACCAGTGCATTTATCAGATAAAGCAGAATACAAAATAAAAGCAGAAATAGCAAAGCCGTGTGTTGTGCAGTGTATTGTGCAGAGTGTACAGTGAGCAAAGTACGGCAAATAAGTAGTATGTGCCGTGTGTACAGTATACAGCAAGTGTAAAGCAGACTACAGTGTGTGCAGTGTGCAGAGTACAGAAAATATAGAATTGAAATGAAAGGCAGAAAAAGAAATGTACCTCCCAAGCACGCCAGTAACCCCCGAGCAACTGTCCGCTGCCGCGGGAAGCCGAGCTCATATACCCATAAAGGGTGGCCAGAGCGGCGCCACCCCAGTCATAATGTAAAATGTCCCTGACATCCACCAGTGCGCTGAGCAGGCAGAGAGGCACTGTGTTCGCCTGGTCGGCAAAGATGGTCATCCCAAACAGGAACATAAGGAAGCCGCGTGCGTATCTCTCCACGGCCTCTGGGGTCATCGGGGCTGCATCGACAAGGAGGGGCTGGACCCTGAACTGCACCTCAAACCAGGAGTATCGAACAAAGCCGGGACACGCAAGAGGCGGTGCCGCGCCGAGCAAGTAGACCTGAGCCGCGGTCCACTCGTCCATGTCAATGTCAATGTCAAAGGGGATCGGATCACCCCCTACCCCGATGCCTGTGAGCATCGAGAAATCATAAGGGGTCATCGTCATGTCCCCAGTCGCAGACAAGTGAAATGAATCGGTGGTGTCCCACCACCTCTCCACCAGAGCGGCAAGGAGAGGTCTGCACGTAGTGAGCCTGGAGAGTCCTCTGCAGAATGCGCCAAAGCCGGCCTGGTCCACAATATGGCGAACTACGTCGGGAAGCTCGGCATACCACTCACGAGCGACGGTATTCCCATACCCGTGGATGGTATGAGAATCTCCCTGTTTTCAAACAAATAGTTACGAAGCAATATAAAATGTACAGTCTTGAAGAAATAGTGAATCGATGCAAATTTGGCATGCGTACAAGTTTATCAGATTCAAATAGATACCGGGTGCCGGTGTGTATACAGTGAACTACAATGTGTGATGCGTCAGCGTGTTTGAGTGGTTCAGTGCAAATTTGGCATGCGTACAAGTTTATCAGATTCAAACAGATACCGGGTGCCGGTGTGTATACAGTGAACTACAACGTGTGATGCGTCAGCGTGTTTGAGTGGTTCAGTGCAAATTTGGCATGCGTGCAAGTTTATCAGATTCAAATAGATACTGGGTGCCGGTGTGTATATAGTGAACTACAACGTATGATGCGTCAGCGTGTTTGAGTGGTTCAGTGCCAATTTGGCATGCGTGCAAGTTTATCAGATTCAAACAGATACAGGGTGCCGGTGTGTATATAGTGAACTACAACGTATGATGTGTCAGCGTGTTTGAGTGGTTTAGTGCCAATTTGGCATGAGTGCATGTTTTCAGATTCAAACAGGTATCGGGCAATGGTGTTTGCAGTAAAATACGGTGTGTGCCGTGGTTTGAGTGATTAAGGCTAGTGCAGTGTGTGTGCATGTGTCGTTCTTAAACAGATATCAGTTGCAAACGCGTTTGTAATTGATTACAATATACAGTGTATCAGTGTATCGGCACTAAGCAGTTAAAGATTGTAATCAGTTATGGCAATTGACAATTTAAAGCATACTACATTGCAGAAAGTAAAGCAGAGAAAGAAGGTTACCTCGGAAGCGCCAGAGGATAGGTGGGAGGCAGGCTCACGTAGCAGGAGCTCGGGATCCAATGCCATGTCGAAACTCCTGAACTGGCGTAGTCCGTCGGGTGGTAGAACATGAATCGCCACGCAGAGGTCGCCGTCGAACGGGTGCTAGCTCAACGGGAGGAGCTCAACCCCAGGGTCCATCTCGTGATCCGGGGGAGTCCCACCGCGTGGAATGTCGTCGGCCATGACAAGAGTGATGAGAAAATGGTCGAAGAATGAAAATCGGGTCGGAATACGAAGAGTCAACCGAAAAGTCAACCCCCGGGAGGGTGGAAAATGGCTGGAAAGGTCGGGATGTGAAAAGGCACGGAAATGAAGAGTGAATCGAGGGGAACAAGTCCCAAAAAGGTGGAAATAGCAAAAGGAGCGTCGAAACGAAGTTTCAATTGGTCCAAAATGTTCGAAACGCGATAAACTTCGCGAATCAAACGATGAAAAAGGCGCGAGAACGCAAAGAAACGGAGAAAAGAGGAGAGAGAAAAAGGCTCTAGAGAGAGAGGGAGATGATTTTCGGCGAAGGAGAAGTGAGGAAATAGGGTTTAGAAACCCTATTTTAAAAGACCCGAGGTGAAATGTCGAATCTGCCCCGATCCGGGAACTTTTTGCCGGTCGGCAACATTTTGTGCCGGCCGGCAGAATATTGTGCCGATGGAATTATTTTGTAGCCGGTGGATAGCCGGTGGCCTCCTAGCCCAGCCGGTGATCTTCCTACAGCCTTGTTTAGGCAATATGAGTGGTTTTTGGTCATCATAACTCGAGAAAGTGCAAGAAAGTGTATCTCCGACGCTCAACCGGCCTCCGTTTTGACCTCGGACTGTGTCTTCTGTGCGTGGCACTCAAATTCATGCAATGTTATATCCTTTTGTATCCTTTTGCCTTTTACAAGATTCAAAAGTTGCCCCGTGTGCGTTGCATGCATTCATCATGTTGTCTGGTGCATTGCGTCGCACCGTCATGCACATCCCTCATGCATTGTCATGCATTTTATTACAAGCGTTGTCATGCATCATCATGCACCTCAATACATACGTCGCCTCGCACATCATTCGTGTTGTCGTACATCTCCTTGTTTTGCATTATCATGCATTTCAAAAAGAAAAAAACGTGCGTTGTTGCGCACTCGAGTTCATTTGCATTGTTTTACATTTCGTGTGGCATGCATGTCACGCTTGCATTGTTTTATATTTCGTGTGGCATGCGTGTCACACTTGCATTGTTTTACATTTCGTGTGGCATGCGTGTCACACATGCATTGTTCCGCATTTCCTTGTGGCATGCGTGTCACACTTTGCATCATTTTGCATCCTTTGAGGCACGCGTACCTCATTGGCATCATTTTACATCCTCGTGAGGCATGCGTACCTCACTTGCATCATTTTGCATCCTTTGAGGCACACGTATCTCATTGGCATCATTTTACATCCCCGTGAGGCATGCGTACCTCACTTGTATCATTTTGCATCCTTTGAGGCACGCGTACCTCATTGGTAGCATTTTGCATCCTTTGAGGCACGCGTACCTCATTGGTAGCATTTTGCATTCCTTTGAGGCACACGTACCTCATTGGCAGCATTTTGCATTCCTTTGAGGCACGTGTACCTCATTGGCAGCATTTTGCATCCTTTGAGGCACGCGTACCTCATTGGCAGCATTTTGCATCCTTTGAGGCACGCGTACCTCATTGGCAGCATCTTGCATTCCTTTGAGGCACGCGTACCTCATTGGCAGCATCTTGCATTCCTTTGAGGCACGCACACCTCATTGGCAGCATCTTGCATTCCTTTGAGGCACGCGTACCTCATTGGCATCATTTTACATTCGGTGTGGCATGTGTGTCACACTTACATCATTTTGCATTCTTATGAGGCATGCGTGTCTCATTTGTTTCATTTGCATCATTTTCAATTTCCATAAGGCATGCGTGTCACACTTGCATCGTGTGCCTCATTTCCATTGGCACGTGTGCCTCATTTTCATTGGCACGTGTGCCTCATTTCCATTGGCACGTGTGCCTCATTTTCATTGGCACATGTGCCTCATTCCCATAGGCACGTGTGCCTCATTTGCATCGGCACGTGTGCCTCCTCATTTTCATTGGCACGTGTGCCTCATTTCCATCGGCACGTGTGCCCCATTCCCATAGGCACGTGTGCCCCATTCCCATAGGCATGTGTGCCTCATTCGCATTGGCACGTGTGCCTCATTTCTATCGGCATGTGTGCCTCCTTATTTTCATCGGCACGTGTGCCTCATTTTCTTCGGCACGTGTGCCCCATTCCCATAGGCATGTGTGCCTCATTCGCATTGGCACGTGCCTCATTTGCACCGGCACGTGTGCCTCCTCATTTGCATCGGCACGTGTGCCTCCTCATTTTCATCGGCACGTATGCCTCATTCTCATCAGCACGTGTGCCTCATTTCTATTAGCACGTGTGCCTTATTCCCATAGGCACGTGTGCCTCATTTGCATTGGCACGTGTGCCCCATTTGCATCGGCACGTGCGCCTCATTTGCATTGGCATGTGTGCCTCATTTGCATCGGCACGTGTGCCTCATTTGCATCGGCACGTGTGCCTCATTTGCATCGGCACGTGTGCCTCCTCATTTGCATCGACACGTGTGCCTCATTTCCATAGGCACGTGTGCCTCATTCCCATTGGCACGTGTGCCTCATTTGCATTGGCACGTGTGCCTCACTTTCATCGGTATGCGTGTCTCATTTCCATGGGCATGTGTGCCCTATCTTCATCGGCATGTGTGCCTCATTTCCATTGGCATGCGTGTCACATTTTCGTTGGCATGCGTGTCGTCTTATCTGCATTGGCATGCGTGTCTCGTTTGCATTGTCATACATGTTGCTAACGACATTGTACCTGTAAGTTTGTTTTCTTTTCAGGCACAATATTGTATGTACGGTTCATTTGAGGCCGGTGCAACCGGACGAGCCGCACAGGTATTGTATCCTCCGAGTGAGACGAATTGAGAATTGCATAATTCTCTTACATCCTTTCTGCATCGTAGTGTAGTCTGGTGTATGCTAGCTTAAAACTATTGCATGTGTGCTTCGTTACAGCTTTCTTTGCATGATCATAAGTTATGCTCGGCTTCTTGCATTTTCAGTTGCATTTTGCCTCTGCCTTCGGGCGCATACCTTGTTTGTCTTACATGTTTGTCCAAGTCTTCAGCCTTGTCAAAAATGGGTCGTCTCTGGGCTTTGACATTCACTCTCGTCATTGTTATGACTTTCGAGTTCTGTCAAAGAGGGGTAATTCTAGACACCCCATTTTTGACCGTCCTCAAGACTTGGACGTCACCGTTTGAACACTCGGTGATTATCCATGTTTGTGTTCGTTTGGAGTTCCCGGAGTTCTCGGCTACGCGCTTTGTCTCAGGATCTCCGAACTCGACCGTTTTGTGTCTGGTTTTGCACCAAACACTTGTGTTTTGCCTTGAAGGGGCAGGGAATGCCTTGTGAGGCATCCCCACACACCACCGGCAGTGGATAGAGGCCACCGGCTAGTTTTTGTTGCCACCGGCAATGTATGTTGCCGGTCGACACTCTTTGTTGCCGGTCGGCAGTCAATTTTTTGAAAATGACATTTTTGGCCGACCACTCTTGCTCACCGCTTTTGGAGATATTTTGAAACACTGGTGGCATTTTCTTCCCCTCCATACACGTGTATGGAGGGATGCCCCTCTTGTTAGCTTACATTGTAAGTTTACAAGATTGGCTCCTCTATAAGAGGAGCCCTCCTCTCCCTTGCTCAAGGGTTAGAAAAATTAGAGCTTTTTGCTTAGAAAATACAGAGGAAGCTCTGGTTTTAGGGTTAGGGTTCAATACATATCCTATCTCTATATTACTCTTGTGTGTGTTTTAGTCCATACTATTGCACACAAGCACCTAGTGCTTCACCTTCCTTGGGCTACTGAGATTCTAAGGGCTTGTTCTTGTTATTTTTGACTGGATTGAAGCTTAAGGAGGCAACAAGACCACCATTGTTGAAGAAAGGCTTCAAGGGTAAGAAACTAGTCCTTTTTACCCCATTTTTGCATCATATTTCTACCTATCTTAGAGCTATTTTTGTGTTTAGTGTATAACATAAAAAAGTTCTGTTTTTAGGCCCTCTTGATTGTTTGTTAAGAGTGTTTTGTGGTTTGGGTGTGTTTGACCACCCTTAGGCCTTGAAAGGCCCCATTTTGTGCTATTTTGTGCAAGTTTCGAGACTTTGGTGTTTGGGCCTCTTCACCACTGAAATCTTGAGGGATTTTAGTGGTGGGGATGGTGCCTTGAAGTCTCCAAAGGGAGGCCACCCCTCTCCTTGTTGACCTTGAAAGGGACCATTTTTGGTCTCTTAAGGAAGCTTATGTTTGAGTGTGTGTTGAGCATGCCATGACTGTTTTTCATGCTTATATTGCCATAATATAACATGGTTTTAAGTTGGTTTTGGTATACCATGCATGCCTTGCATACCTACCTTGTAATGCCTTGTGATTGCCTTAATATGCCTTAAGTTGTGTGCCTTTGTTTTAGCATGTTTTAGGCTTAGATTTGTGAAGCTTTTGTGCTTATTTTTCCATGCTTTAGGTCTGTCTTAGGTTGTTTGAGTCGACCCTAGCATGCATTATATAGCCTCTTTGCATTTTTGGGCTTGTTGGCCTTAAGTATGTAAGTGTATAGCATGCTTTGTTTGCTTTGATTTATGTGGATGGGAGTCATTTTTCATGTTATTTCAGTCCCTTTAACATGTTTGTATGCTTGCCTTGCATGCCTCTTTAACGCCTTATGAGCTTGTGTTGTATGCTCCTTGAAAGTGCATTTGTGCACGCCTTTGGACTTGAGCCATTTAGATGCCATCTAGGAGTTCCTTGGGTGTTGTTTAGGTCTGCCTTTGACCTGTTTTGAGTCCCCTAAGCCTTGTGAGGCTTGGTGGGTTTGACCTTGGTTTAAGCCTCTTGGCTTGCCTCAAGTACTTGGGCCATTTGCATGCTTTACTTGCTTGAATTAGTTGGTTTGGCACCTCTATTTTGTGCAATTTTAGAGGTTGTGTTGCATGCTAATTTTCTGTTGTTTGGTCTCTTTAAGTGTGCTTAAGAGTTGCCTTGTTTATGCTTAAGGTGTTGGACCATGATTGCATGCATGTGTGTGTGCATTTTGGCCTTCATTTCTTTGGTTTTGGCCATTGATTTTAGGCCGAATTAGAGTTACCTAGATCATGTTTAAGACCATCATTTGCTTGGTTGCATGCTTACCTCGTGTTTGCTAGTATGCTTGCAAAAGTGCCTTGTCATGCCATGTTGCATCCTTAGCTTGCATGCCTAGGTTGTATTGCACCTTGCATGCATGCCTTGTTCCTTGATTTGGTGATAGGAATTGGGCCTTGTTTTATTTGATTGGTTTGCATTTCATTTGACATGAAAGTGCACACTTGATTCTTTAGGCCATCATGCATGGAAATGCGTGATTGGTGGCCCGAGAATCGAGGCACATACCCCCTTTGAGTCGCAAACATGATAGGCGGCATGATTGGTGCATACATTACTTGAATTGTATTGCCATGCAAGTTTTTCCCTCTGCTGCTATGAGTTGCAGGTTCTGCAGGTATTGTTTGCAGACCAGCAACATTTTGTGCCGGCCGGCAGTAAGTCATCAGCCGATGGGTTCATTTTGTGCCGATGGCCATATCCTAGTGCCGGTGGTCATTCTACTTAGCCGGTGGGATCCCCCAGTATCCTGAGAGGCATTCCTGAGACTTTAGTAGTTTTTAGAGGAGCAAAGCAGGGAAAACAGAGGTAGACTATGCATGGCAGTGCGATTCTGAGCATGTCCCGAACATGTGCTGCATCTGACCCGCTTCCCGAGGGCTTTACTATTTTAATTAGATTAATTAATTTGTTAATTTAATTGATCTGCAATATTTAATTAGCTTGCGTAGTTAATTAATTTTGTATATTCTTTTGGTCCCCCCAAGCAAGGGCAAATCTATAATAAGCGTGTGTGAGTGGTGTATGTCTTCCAACCCCCACTTCTTTCTTCCCTTTTATTTACCCGCTTACGATGGTAGATTAGGGCATGTTTATTTTAGCATACCTTATGCAATGCATTCGTGCATCCATGCATTTGTTGACATGCACTGGGCTCGGTACATCATACAAACCGCATTGTATCTTCAAATCTGACTTGAATACGTGCACCGAATGATTGCATTTCACATGCCATTTTAGGGTCAACCGAGCCTATCCTAATCACATTCTGCATGCGATGCATTAGTCACTCTAAACATGAACTAGGGCATGCATTTTTGCTAACTAGTTTATTGTTTTGGCGCGGAGTACAATGTAAGTATTTATGGTTTAGCATATCGCATGCGTGTGAATGTTAACATAACGGCATAATTACCATGTGGCTAAATGCTTATATGAGATAAACTGTTTGAATGCCTGTGGGTGGAGGTTGGATTGCTTGAGTTGGAAAAACTTGTTGAAATCTGTGTTTTAGCCTACTTGCGAGTAGCAAATTCCGAAGCGCTTTCAAAACGAACGGATATGCAATGCTTGTTTCCAAATTAGACAATCTAGTCTATACTTGTTTGCTGTGCGCATAACATAGTAATTCTAGGCTAATAACCGGAACGAGAACACATAACGTTTTCAAAATCGGATATCACGGTTAGTAGAGGCCGGTCTTCGGACCGGGCGAAAGGGGGTGCTCATAGCTGACCTTCCCCGATCGTACCCAAGCTCCCGAGCCAAGACAACTTTGGTGATGACGGACACGTGGCCTTTGGCACCGAGTCAGGGTTTCCTAAATTTCCCATTTTAAAAATATTTAGGTGACGACTCTGTATATGGAAAAGCAGTCCATGTTTGGCACTTTTTTTTAAAATCTATTTTTTTTCTCAAAACGATTTGCCAGAGTTGGACTCTTTGGTTCAGATTAAGAACCGCAACAAACAAAAAAGGGGAGTCCGAACTGTAGCATCGAGGTCCCTCGCGGGCGTTGCTACAGAAGGGCCTTTAGCCTGTTCTTCTTTGCCATTTCTTGTTCAGTAGTAAGAGGCACAAGGTTGATTTGGGGCAAGGATGGGTCCGGTTCTGGTGCCTCTTCGAGAAGAAAATCGGTCACCTTCGCTTTTCAGCGACCGCTGTATCAGTATGTCGGTTCGAAGTTTAGCAATTTTGCCCAACTTCTTTTCTTAACCCGTAATGCGGCGCGTAGAATACCGAGGTTCGGATAACTGTAATTCAATAAGAGATGGGCTTTATCTGCAAAAAGAAAACAACTGTTAGTCCGATTCAGAGTGAAAACCGAATTAAAAGGACAAGTAGAATTGGAACCGAAGTATGTATACTAGGTACTCCTTTTTTTCCAATTTATTCTTCGGCTAGGAATCTGGGCTTGATGATCTTCGAAGTTCCCAAACACCCAGAAGAAATCGTCGTCATTTAAGTCTTTGTCTGGAGTATGTTTTATTATTTTCTCTCAGCCACGGCGTATTCTTAAGTAATAACACCAGCCTTCATCTTTTGATCCTAAGGAGTATTGATGGAATATTTCGGCTAAACCAAGGTTGAGGCCGGTTTGGCGGTTTAACGCGTCTATGCCCATTATTATACGGTAAGTGTTGGTGGATAGCTGGGTTGGACATAGTCTGGTTTGTCTAAAGAATTCGCATATTAAAGGTTGAACTTCCGGTTTCTATTATTGATTGGATGGTAAAGGGGACAAAGCCTTCGTTATCCCATGGGTCAACGTCTTGTTCGGCTAAAGTAAGGTTTACGTCAGCGGGAATGTTGTAGTCTTTTCGAAACTCGGCCAAACCTCCTGGGGTTTCTATTAGGAACCTATATTTCCCCATTTATTGTATAAGTTATAAATAAGTTACTTCGGTTTGAGAAGTTATGCTCAGAAGCTCGGTTGAGCGCGCAGAGGGAGTGCCTGGGCAACCTAAGTCTGCAAAGTGGAAAAACAAGTTGTTAAGCACAGATCATTGACCGTGTTACAAAACAAAGCAAGAAGAGGAAGCCTTACTTCGGTTAAATAGGGTGCTACAGGATCTACCTCGGTTTTAACAAGTTGCTTGTTATCTCGGCTCGGCAGTATGATTGGTTATCTCGGTTCCACCTATGGGTTTTGTTACTCCGGTTAGGCTTCAAGGGGCAGCTTTCTGAGTCTGGTTTAGAAACTAAGAAAGCTGGCTTAGCCCCAAAAGCTTGGTCCAGTTGAGGGCCTAGATTTCTAGTTCGATGCGTTTTTATTTCGGCTAGTGTGAATCAGATGGTGACCTATTGAAACTACTGTGATATGTACAAGTTCTAGTTCGGTTCCAATCTACCTAAATCTTTATATAAGCAAAAACAGTTTCCTAGTTCGGTTGGATGTGTTTTATGGATCAAATAAGTGTTCTACTAGCTATTACTTGATATTCAAGAGGTTCTTATGAAGTTTTTTCCAGAAACTACACAAAACTAAGCATAGCGAGTGTTTTGCAAAAACATACGAAACAGAATACAGAAAATAAAGGAAAACAAGAATGGATTCATGTGCTTACCTGGTAGAGAGGAAGAACTGCAGGAGGGAGCAGCAGCAACAGTGAAAACACGAGCTTAGAAGTTGGAAGAAGTTGGGAAAGGTATACGTGAGAGAGAGAACACGAGAAGTAAAAAGTGTAAAGGTAGATCGAAGAAAATGAAGGGATTGTTTTGTTTAGGAGGAAAAATGGCGGGAACTGTTCAAAAAGTGTGGAGTACGAGAACGGCATGACAGCTGCAGTGAACCAATCAGAGGCTGCCACGTGTCCCTAGGAGAAGAAGCGTTTCAGTTGCTATCACTGAAGAGACGTTTTGACCGGACGTGCACAGCTCGGCTTGAGTATAGCTCGGTTGGAAAAGCTAAGGGGGTTTTTAGCTCGGTTGGAATGGCCAATGGATGTTTTTAGCTCGGCTGGAGAGGTTAAAACTCTAGCTCGGCTAATGGACAGGTAATCCCTATCATGCTACGCAGATGGGATTAAGGGACAATTGAGAGGGTAATTTATACAAATAAATTGGGCCGAGCTAAGATAGTGGGCCGCTCTTTGGGCCGTATTGAGAAGGCTAAGAGGATGGGGCATGTGGTGATCCGGGCCGAAGTATAAGATTGCTGCCGGTGTAAAGATGCTTAGTCCGGTTTCTATTGTTTGTTAGCTCGGTCGCACTGGTTGGAACCAAGGTATGTTGGGCCTGTTTTAGGACCTAAGTAAAGGTTAGCTCGGCTTAATTCTTCTATGGATAGCTCGGCCTGTGCATATGAGGCCGAGGTAGGAGAAAGGTTACGGAGAACCGATGTAATCGTTAGACCGGTCGAGGCATGGTACGGCTAACTCGACCTCGGCATGAGGCGCCGAGGTGAGAACATGGGAAAGCGAATCCGAGCGGTGGGTTAGCTCGATCGTACAGCCGGTGTGACAGGGAAATGCTATTTCGGTTATATGATATCTTTCCAAAGTAAAACCATCTCACTTGGTTTAAGCAGTGAGGGGGGTGTTGGAGGATAAGCATTATCTTCCAAGAGTATGAATCCTTGGAGGACTTTACATGAAGGAATAAGAGTCGTACTTAGATTGTGCCACACGAAACCTATAAAAGCTCACCTATATCACCTTTGAAGAGGTAACACAACTTTGTTTTTTTAATACACAGAGCTTTTGTCTATTTGTCAAGCTTACTGACCTAGGCATCGGAGAGGTTTCCGGCACACACCTGCCGGCTAGCTCACGTTTGTGTTTTCAGGTGATAAAACGACGTCGTACGAAAGAGCGCAGACTTGATCAACAGGATTATACGAGAAAATGTATTTCTTTCCCGTACAGATTTGAAGATGAAGGGAAAAAAAAATTATTGATGATGATGATGTGTTGATGATGATGTTGATGAAGATGTTGTTGATTCTCTCTCTATGTATTGATATTGTTGAAGATGATGATGTGTTGATTCTCTCTTTTTCTTGTCTCTTCTTCTTTTTCTTTCTTCATCTTCATTTTCTTTAGAAACTGTTGTGTGTTTGAGGGAGGGCAAGGAAGAGAAAGGAAAAAGAAAAAAAAAAAAAAATTTCGGGCCATTCGAGCCCTATTTTTTCAGACGACGTAGCACGACCAAAAAAATAAATGACGATTGTATTTTGATTTAAAATCACATAAAAGTTTTTTAACTATATTTAAATCATAAGAATAAAATAGTGTGACCACAAATCATAATGAATTTTACTAAAAAAATAATAATAATAATAATCGCAAGCACAATCGGTACGGGGAGAGAGAGAGAGAGAGTTCTACTACGTCATCATGAAATTTGTTGAAAATTGCTCGTTTATAAAACGTACGTAAACAAGATTTTCCTGTTTTTGGTTTTAGCCTAATTTAAAAATTGAGACTTATAATTTATAAATAAAGAAATTTATTAAACAAGTTTATATGTTAGTTTTTTTAAACATAAATAAAAAATTGTAAACAAAATGGTTGACCAAACAGACCTTAAATTTTCATATTATAATAGATTATTATCCTATATTTCATGCGTTACAACATATTTTTTTAAAAAGTAATTTATATGTACACAAAGAAATGCACACTAATAATTTAACTAAAATTATAATTTGTATGTATTTAAATAAAAATTTTATGGCATAAAGTAACACTATAACATATAAGAGTTTTAGGAACAAATCTTTTTTTGTCTCTAAAAGTAAAATTTCTTTTACAAAAAATATTTAGAGAACAATTCCTGTTGTTTTTAAGATAGTTGTTAAAAAGTTGTCTCGAAAAATAAAAAAAATTGAGCTTTTAGTGCCAAAATTTTGAAAATGTCGCTAAAAATCAACAAAATAATTTGGTCTTAAAAAGATTTATTTTTTAAGACAAAAATTTTGATCCCAAAAGAATAATAATTAGCCAATCAGGCCATAAGTCGATTTCTTAATCTTTTGTCTAGAAGGACAACTTTTGTTGAATTCACCCTATCGATCTATCTCTTGAAATTGTTGGACAAATTTCATTGTATTTAAAAGATTTTAATTCTATTGTGTACAAAATAACAATTATAATTTAAAAAAATAAAGAAAATGAGAGAATTTATTTGATTACAAAAATCAAACTTGAAATAAAAAATAAATAAATAGAAACAGATTTTATTTTATTACAAAAACAAAATTCAAATCTGATATAAACAAAAAATAATAACACTAAAAATAAATTAAATAACTTACTTGATTTAATTTGTTTGAATTATATACTGGACTTGTGTCCTTAAGACAGATTCGTCCTCTCTACGGTACTTTCAAAATTTGGACGTCTATCTCTCAGGATGAAATGATCTTCTACAAACAATAGTAGCACTACAAATTGTTTGCCTTACGAACACACTAAGTGTTTACACTCTTTCTTTCAGAAATTAAATGCAGCAAAATGCAGAGAGATTTATAGCAAAGGATGGAGTATGAAAATTGGAGTTAAAATCCAAATGGGAGGCTGGTCTATTTATAGATGTAAAGGTAGCTCTTGGTTTTGAATTGAACAGGTATGATACCTGTTGGCTTTGAATTCAAACAGATTTGAATTTGTTGGGTTTAAATTTAAACAGATACAAAAACGGGAAGGGCCATGTTTGGATGTACAGTAAATCCAAACCAATTTAATTTGAATTCTGGATTCTGTTTGGATGTACAGTAAATCCAAACCAGTTTAATTTGAATTCTGGATTCTGTTTGGATGTACAGTAAATCCAAACCAGTTTAATTTGAATTCTGGATTTTATTTTACCAAAAATAAAATTAAATTCAAATGTTTTTGGCCCAAAAAGATTAGTATTGGGCCGAATAAGCCCAACTCAACCTCACACCACGCATCCGCGCCCAAGCCCAGCCCATTTTGCCCATAACCTCTCCCTCTAAAACACTTGAGTACCCATTGGGGCACACCCCAAGTACCAAACCCATGTCTTATAAACCTTTTAAAAACCTCCCATCAAATCAATGTGGGACAAGCCTTATTCAAACCTTTAAGGAATTTCCACCAAAACTCCATTTCCATAGAGCATACTTTGGCTTCAATTTTCCCATTCACTCGGTAATAGTTTTGAGCAACCAAATATACCACGTGAATCACAATGCGGCATAGAACGCGTTACCACTTTGACCCGTATAAATCGATGCACGGGGCCCACCTAAAATTTAGACCAAACTTAGGAAAAAATTATAGTTTTACCCAGAATTTTATAACCATTTCCAACAATCCCGCCACATGAATGGAATTTGATGACAACGGAAATGCAACAATATGCAGACTTTATCGAAAGAGTATAAGTTGAAAATATCTTGCATTAGGATAGATAGCTTTCGGTTTTGAACCTTCCGTAGTGATAACCTATCGGACTTACTGGCTAACCAATGGACACGATGCCTTGAATTGTTCAGCCATTTATGTAAGCCAAGACAATAGATTTCACACAAAATATCTTCTGACACATCGTGGTTCTCACTGTTGTGTTCATTTTGGCCTTGAACGCACCTGATTTTCATGAGTATTTCTAGAAAATGTAGCCTTTTTCATTCTCAGAGAACCGGTCCCAGTTCAACACTCATATAGGTGATTCTTATTGTGAGTATCTCCTTATACTTGTCTTGATTTTATGCCTTAATCAAGATATAAGTAATCATTAAAAGTAAAGTTTGTCCTTATACCCCTGCAGACAACATATGTTGCAGATATCACTTTCACCATAGGAATGGGTAGGAATTTTAATTCTTTGGTGATTTCTGGCGAGCCATACATAACTTAGTTGTCCCTTTGAACTTAGTTCTTGGGATCTCCAGTCATATAAGTAGGGTTACCATTATGATGACTCTTATGTAATCGGCTTTAATCCTATCCCCTTTGATGAACTATACACTAGCTCTTTTGTCAAACCTTTTGTTAACGGATCCGCAATATTCTTTTTAGATTTTATATAATCTATTGAGATTATTCTGTTTGACAACAATTGCCTTACAGTATTATGTCGACGACGAATATGTCGTGACTTACCGTTATATATATGATTCTGTGCCCTGCCTATTGCAGATTGACTATCACAATGAATGCAAATAGCTGGCACAGGTTTTGGCTACATTGGAATGTCTTCTAAGAAGTGACGAAGCCATTCTGCTTCTTCACCTGCTTTGTCTAAAGCAATGAACTCGAATTCCATTGTGGATTGTGCGATACAAGTTTGTTTTGTGGACTTCCATGAAACAGCAGCGCCTCTTAGAGTAAAGACATATCTACTAGTGGATTTTGAATCTTTAGTATCCGATATCCAATTGGCATCACAATAACCTTCGAGTACTACCGGATATCGAGTAATGTTCAAACCATGATCACGAGTAAATCTTATATATCTAAGAACCCGAATGATCACTTTCCAATGGTCTTCTCTAGGGTTACTAGTGTACCTACTCAATTTACTGATAGCATAAGCTATATCAGGACGAGTACAATTCATTAGGTACATTAGGCTTCCAATGATTTGGGAGTATTTTAATTAACACTGCATCACCTTTATTTTTCGATAAATAAAGACTGATGTCGACTAAATTCAAATCATCATTGATAAATTTATCAAGAATTTTCTCAATATAATGAGATTGAGATAATATATATCCGTCAGATGTTTTAGTAATTTTTATTCCTAATATAACATCTGCAACCCCCATATCTTTCATATCAAATCTTTTGTTAAGTATCTGCTTAGTTGATTTGATCATGTTTTGACGGCTTCCAATGATAAGCATGTCATTCATATAAAGACAAATTATGACATATCATTGGTCAGTGTTTTTAACATAGACGCATTTGTTACATTCGTTTATCTTAAACCCATTAGTAAGCATTGCATGATCAAATTTTTCATGCCATTGCTTAGGTGCTAGTTTTAATCCATAAAGGGATTTTACAAGTCGACAAACTTTTTTTTCTTGTCCTGATACTACAAACCCTTCGGGTTGTTCCATATAGATCTCTTCATTTAGATCACCGTTCAAGAAAGCTGTCTTAACATCCATTTGATGTATTTCTAAATTAAACAACGCTGCTATAGAAATAACCATGCAAATGGATGTTTATTCTTGTCACAGGAGAATATGTGTCAAAATAGTCCAGACCCTCCTTTTGTCTGTAACCTTTAACTACAAGTCTTACTTTATACTTGTCAATTGAACCATCTGCTTTCATTTTTCTCTTGAATATCCATTTATATCCAAGAGGTTTAGAACTTGGTGGAAGATCCACCAATTCCCAAGTATGATTTTGCATAATGGATTCAATTTCATTATTAATAGCCTCTTTCCACAAAGGTGCTTCAGGACCTGTCATTACTGCCTTAAAGCTTTGCGGTTCATTTTCTAACAAGTATGTCAGAAAATCTAGACCAAAGGATTTTGATGTTCTTGCTCTCTTACTTCGTCTTGGTTCATTATCAGTTAAATCTTGTTGGTCGAGACCATTACTAGTCTCTTGTGTTTGATTGTCATTAGTCTTCTGACTTTGTGTACAATCATAAGTTCTTTTCTGTGAACTTAATTCCTATCATTTCTTATAAAGAAAGACATGTTAAAAAATACAGCATTCCTTGACTCTATAATAGTGTTCACATTTATATCAGGTATTTCTGATTTATAAGTCAGAAACCGATATGCACTACTATTCTGAGCATAACCAATAAACACACAATCTATTGTTTTTGATCCAATCTTAGTCTTTTTAGGAACATGAACTTTCACTTTTGCCAAACACCCCCACACTTTTAAGTATTTGTAGGAAGGTGGTCGACATTTCCACAATTCATAAGGAATGCTTTTGGTTTTCTTGTGGGGTATTCTATTAAGAACATAATTAGCAGACTATATTGCTTTTCTCCACAAGTTCTGTGGTAAGCTTGAATTTAGTAACATGACATTCATCATTTGTTGTCTATGATGTACTTGATTCATAAATTTCAAATCCAAAAATCCAAAATAATTATGACTACATAAATTAGAATTAATGTTTTGACAAAATCATATCCTTATAAAAAATTTGCCTAAGAAACAAACAATTCAAAAACCCAATTGATTGTATACATTCTTGCAACTCATTTATAAATAAATGTCACTGTCATAAAAATATTTGTAACAAAAGAAAATTAAATTATCTCAACTAATGCAAGAGATACACCCCATATTAATAAAATGGTTTATGGTTTAACAATTTTTACTACGCAAGTAAAATAATTATTAATGACATCTCATTCAAAATAAACCAATTATCAACATAAAAGATTTCTTAAATTACTTCCCAATTAAACGGAACGATATAATTACATACATCTTCATGTTTAAATTTCTCTGGTGTTTAAACACCCATTCAAAATTAATTAGAAATATTCAAATTAACCTGCTTATGTCCAAAGTCGACATAACAATTTATCATTCCAAATCACTTGAAATTATTGTTAAGAAATAACTTGAGTTGATATCATACATGCATATCAAACGCATCAAATAATGAATTAACAAAATAAATCAATCATGTATGATCCCATCACTTGCATCATGAACTAAAAGGATTCTCAACTTTTAAATAAAATCCAACACATTTAAACTTTATACTTCAAAATGACAAAACAAACCTTCATTTAATAAGTTTGATTTGTACATAAATAAACAAATTAAATATGCATTAAAATGTTCTTGTGAATATATATATATATATATATATATATTTTCCGACTCAAGTGCAGAAACAATTCAAGACTATGAATCCACATTGTAATAAAAATAAAATTGGTTTGTAAAACTAATATTTTACTCTAGAAACAAATTTTTCTATGTATACTCACGATGAACTATGATAAAGTCAAAAGAATTAACACATTTTCATAAAGGGTTCAAAAAATAAGTGGTCTACCAAACGAAACCATAGGTCACGTACAAAATTAACAGATTGTGACCAAGTCACAAAGTTACATGATTGATTAACAAAATTAATTTTCTAGTTACTAAAATCAAAAAATAAATTACAATACAAAATAATTTTATTTTCCTTGTTACTAAAACTAGTAAAATAAAATACCGAAATAATATCTGATTACAAAAATCAGAAAACCAAACCACAAATTAATTTTCTAGTTACTCAAAACAGAAAATAAATTATAACACAAAATAATTTTATTTTTCTTGTTACTAAAACTAAAAAATAATATAATTTTATTTTCCTTGTTACTAAAACTAGAATATAAAATATCACAAAAATATCTAATTACAAAAATCAGAAAAACACAAAATAATTTTCTAGTTACCAAAACCAGAAAATAAATTCTAGTTACTAAAACCAGAAAATAAATGATAACAACAAAATAATTTTATTTTCCTTATTACTAAAACTAGAAAAATAAAATACCAAAATAATTTTCTATAAGACCAAATAATATTCTGCAATTGTTAATGACACAAGTATATTACTACTAGTTGTCAAAGACAAGAGACAGTATATTACTATTATCTATCAAATATCATAAACACTATTTGTTTTTCCAACCAGAATATGTCTTTATGAAATCAGAAAATTAAATACAATGAAGATACCAAAAAATAATCTGTCTTAAGTTTGTTAGACAAACTTCACTGTATTTAAAAGATTTTAATTCTATTGTGTACAAAATAACAATTAGAATTTAAAGAAATAAAGAAAAGGAGAGAATTTGTTTGATTACAAAAATCAAACTCGAAATAAAAAAAAAAAAATAAAAACAAATTTTATTTTGTTACAAAAACAAAATTCAAATCTGATATAAACAAAAAATAAAAACATTGAAAATAAATTAAATAACTTACTTGATTTAATTTGTTCGAATTATATAATGATCAAGTCCAGTGTTTGACACTATGTCCTTAAGACAGATTCGTCCTCTCCACGGTGCTTTCAGAATTTGGACGTCTATCTCCCAAGATGAAATAATCTTCTACAAATAATAGCAGCACTACAAATTGTTTGCCTTACGAACACACTAAGTGTTTACACTTTTTCTTTCAAAAATTAAATGCAGCAAAATGCAGAGAGATTTATAGCAGAGAGTGGAGTACGAAAATTGGAGTTAAAATCCAAATAGGACACTGGTCTATTTATAGATGTAAAGGTGGCTCTTGGTTTTGAATTGAACAGGTATGATACTTGTTGGCTTTGAATTTAAACAGATTTGAATATGTTGTGTTTAAATTTAAACAGATACAAAAACGGAAAGGGCCCAAACTAGTTTATTTTTGTTTGAAAACGGGAAGGGCCCTGTTTGGATATACAGTAAATCCAAACCAGTTTAATTTGAATTCTGGATTTTATTTTATCAAAAATAAAATGAAATTCAAATGTTTTTGGCCAAAAAAGATTAGTATTGGGCCGAACAAGCCCGCCCGACCGGATGGCGGCGGTGGCGTACGTGTGTGGTGATTTTTGAGTCCAAAAGGTGTAGCCCATTTTACCTATAACCTCTCCCTCTAAAACACTTGGGTACCCTTTGGGGCACACCCCAAGTTCCAAACCCATGCCTTAAAAACCCTTTAAAAGCCTCCCACCAAATCAATGTGGAACAAGCCTTATTCAAACCTTTAAGGAATTTTTACCAAAACTCAATTTCCATGAAGCATACTTTGGCTTCAATTTTCTATTTACTCGGTAATGGTTTTGAGCAACCAAATATACCACGTGAATCACAACGCGGCATAGAACGCGTTACCACTTTGACTCGTATAAATCGATGCACGGGACCCACCTAAAATTTAGACCAAACTTAGGAAAACATTCTGGTTTTATCCAGAATTTTATAACCATTTTCAACAGAAATCACTCTATCTTTTGAAATCACCAAATTTGTTCATTTGTTGAAATCTATCAAGCCTATTTTCCAATATCTTAAATTCACCAAACTATATATCTGTTAAAATGCGACAAATGTTATTTATTCAACCCCCCATTTATTGAATATCACACATTCCTCTACCTCACCAGCACCACCGACTGTTGGCAGCCGGCCCGATCGGTGACTTTGCCGGCAAATATTTCCGACCCAAACTATATTTCCAGCATGTTCTAATCACCTAATAAGAATTTATCTTAGAATACCTTATACCCTCTTTAAATTGAATTTTTTACTAATTCTCTCATAATAATTCATCACTAATGTTTAAATTTTGTCCCTAAAAATATACTAACTAATGACACTTTTGACAATGAATATATTTAGTTCGTAAAAAGTGATTTTTTTTTTTCTTTCTAAAACTTTAATTTGTTATAATCTACTAACATTATTATTTTACGTTGTACACATCACAACATACATTTAAAATAAAAGAGGTATAACCAGAGAGGGTTGGCCGAGGGCTAGACCTACTAAAATTTGTAAAGTTAAACTTGTTTGGTTTCGTTTTTTTCAAAACAGTTTTTAGAAATTTTTTTTTTTTTTTCGTATTTTTTTTTGTTTTTATTGAATTTTTTTTAATATTTTAAACAATTTTTTTTAAAAATTTTTAGACACATTTAATGTAAATACACATAAAAAGTATAATTTTTATGAAAAATATTTTAAAATTTTAATAAATACCAAAAATATAAAAAATTACAAAAATTTAGTATATTTTTCGTATTTTTATGTATTGGTTAATTTTTTAAAATATTTTTTCAAAATTTTTTTACTTTTTAGATACATCTAAGTAAGGTGCATCTAAAAAAATAAAAAAAAAATGCTTAAAATTTTAAAAACATTCACTAAAAACCAAAAAAAAAAAAAAAGAAAAAAAATTCAATTTTTAAAAAACTTAATTCAGAAAACTCAAATCAAACACGTTGAATGACCTACTAATATCAATGACAAGAGGTATAACCGTGTATCATACATTATCGAAAAAAGAAAATTCTATAATACATACATCTTATTGGGATGTATATCATATATTTTAATAGTGTAGAATTCTCTTTAGTTCAAAATTTAAATTAGAGGGAGTTGTTTGGATCCGTGAAACTCATCACAAGTTCTGTTTCGATGATCCATACGTTTTATTTTGTTTCACACTTCATATATTTTATTAAAAAAAATCAGGTCGATCCGTTAACTGTAACATATTCAATTTACTGTGTTTTTTACTAAAAAAATAGACGATAATTGTGTTTTTAAAAAATGAACCATACATTTTTTATGACAAAAATAAATAAATTAAACAAGTTATAATTATTGGATCGACCTTTTTTTGTGTATGGATAAAATGCATGAAGTGCTCGATGAAATGAATGGTTCGGATCATTGAAATAGAACCCATGATGACCCCACGGATCCAATTAGTGATATATTGTGATATTTGTTATGATTTAATTATGACTTGATTATGTGGATGTTTGGGAAGTGGGTTTCTATGTAGGTTTTTTTAGTTGTAGAATATTATTGGAGAAATTTTTTTTGGTATTTGGAAAGATAGTTGGATTTTTTTGTAGTTGGATGTGATGTTTGTGAGAGAAAAAAATAAAATGATTATGAAGTTACATGTGATATTTTGTTTAGATTTTTTTTTATTTTAATTTTGCAAAAAATTTGTCTTTTAGTGAAAAAAATTAAAAAAAACCCAACTCCCAAACTTCCCAAACACCACTATATGTCTTAGTTATGACTCATATTGATTATAAATATTGTGATTATTTTTTTTGGATATAATTAAAAATGTTTTTGGTTATAACATACACAGATTTTTTAGAATGTGTTGAAAATTACCCTACATGTGTAGTGTGTACAAATATATAAAATTATTTTTAAGAATATTTCAATGTATGCAATGTAATAGAGTAATTAAGTGTAATTTAAATAAGTATATATAAAGTTAAATTATCTTTGATATATTCACTACAAGAAAAAATACTTTTAGCGATCAAATTTTTAGTTGCCGAAAGTAATTTTTTAGTCACCGAAAGTCAATGGTGGCTAAAATTCTTCATTGTCCCGTTGGTCGCTAAAGCCTTGTCGGCAATAGTCATTGGCAACAAATTGACGTTGGTCGTTAATTATTTTATCTTCGGCTCCTAAACAGACTTAGTAGCCTAACATAACGTTTTGGCAACGAAACATTTAATCGCCGAAAGTAATTAAATCAAAATTAAATTCTCTTTTAGCGACTAAAATCGTAACACCATGAATAAATGACCATAATCCATATAATGCAATTACTTGTACAACACATGATGAAATAATTGTCTTCCATTAATCCCAATTACTTGTACAAAAGGGTAACATATGCAGGTATACATTCACAAGTTTGATCCTAAATCTATAGCATATGTTACATAATAAGGAAATAGAATGAAAGTTGAACAAACAAGAAATACCCTAAAGCTTACAGCTTTCCAAGACAGTGTTTAGTTACAGCAAAATGGATTTAAATTCAATACAGTTAGAGCCCTAGGCTTGTACAAAATACATACAACAAAACAAACAAAATGAAACTCTTGCTTCCAAGTCCTCCTAAACTATTGCCTTGGCGGAGACATATTATTAGCACCTGAAAATGGTTTCCCATATAGGGTAAGTCAAAACTCAGTAGAAATAATCTAATACAGTATATGAATCTTAACAAAGATATAAGGTGATGCTCTTGCTAAAACATTTTATATCACTTTCCTAAAACCATGTAATGTCAGGTTTATTAGAATTATAAAATCATTTCCTTTACAATAGAAAATAGGGCAGTGAATCACAATCTTCTGGAATATCAAAACAAATGCAACCTTTCACGGAAATTTCGTCCGTAGGAAACCGTAGACCGGCATCCATGTAAACGTAGGCTATACAAGCACTGCCATTTCACGAAAATTTCGTCCATAGGATCAGCACCCATGTAAACACACAGTTTTTAGGACTTTCACCATAGACACACAGGTCAACTTATTTCAACGAGACAACACTTACTTCTGAGATTCACCAATTTTTCTCAAAACAATGCGCATTTTTAATGTAGTAAATATGAAATAATGCTCAATGCAAAAGGATGAGAAATTAGTTTTAATTCTCCTAATTCTCATGCAATTTCTACAACAATCATAACTATTAACAGATAATTAATTTTCATAAAGATAAACGTTTCAAATTCCAAGATGTGAGTGGTAATACATACCCAACTCCACCATTCTCATCAACATCAATCCAATTTCACAATTTCAATATCAATTCCATTTATTTATAGAAAATCAACATTTGATATTTAGGGCCAAGACCCCATTTTTCTTTAAAAACCAAATCCAAGGATGAAAACGCATCATTTTATCACACCTCATCATTGTTTACAAACTCATAACCCTTTTTAAGAATCCATTTAAAAACCACTCTTTTGATTTAAAATCAAAACCTTAGATTTGTCCAAAAATTCTCAAATCACAATATTGTTTTAGAAATAGCAAATAACTACGTTAAAAATCATAAGAAAGTGCAGAGAATCCCTACCTCAAGCTTAGAAGGATGGAAGAGAAGAACTTGAAAAACTCAACGTTGGTGAAACCATAAATCTCTTGGATCAAGAGGAAGCACTTGACACGATTTACAATTTATCTCAAAGGATCAAGGTAAAGAGATATCTCTAGATGAGTATATCTAAAGATCTAAGTGAAAAAAAAAGTAGAGTTAGAGAGAGAGAAGAGGAACCCATAGTGTAGAGAAGAAAACAGAAGGAAAAAAAATAAGAGGAAAATGTAGTGGCTAGGTACTAATAGAATAATAGCTCCAAGGTTAACAAAAGGAATAAGTCAAAACTCCTAAAAAGTAGACCCTAAAATCGTTGGCTAGGTACTAATAGAATAATAGCTCCAAGGTTAACAAAAGGAATAAGTCAAAACTTCTAAAAAGTAGAGCCTAAAATCGTCCCAAAAATCTGGAAAATACACATAGGGGTCAACTCTCAAGAAGAAAATTTAAGACACTAGTGTTTTGCAACAGATAAGGGTCGACCCTAGGAACCCATGGTATCAACCCTATATTTCAATAGACAACCCAGAACAAGACAGCAAGGAAAGGGTCGACCTTAGGAACTCGTGGTGTCGATCCTATATTTCAGTAGTGATTTTCAAGATTAGCAGCATGACAAGTGTCGACACCACCAAGCTTGGTGACTCTAGAGGCTAACAACAAGACAAGTGTCAACCCCAGAACCACTAGTGTCGACCCTAGATGATGAATCCAAAAAAAAAAAAAAAAGAAGGAATGAACAATAGCTACAGACATGGCTTTCCTTATTCAAAAGCAATAAATGGGTCGAGTCCAAACCAAAATCGCTATAACCACCCCCCTTAAGAAATTTCGTCCTCAAAATTAAAATTAAACCACAAAACCATGTTTAAACCAATTACAACAATGATAATAAATAAAATTCATTACCATGACCCATCCACCTGTCATTCATTTTCATTACCATGATAAACATGTGCTCGTTATTGAATATACAATTCACATTTTCAAAACATATACAATGTTTATATTATATTAACACAACAAAGCTTCAATACATGTTCAAACATCAACAAATAGGTCTAGATACTTCTCATGGACTTCCAGTTCACGCTCCCAAGTTGCTTCTTCAATCCCCTGGTGTTTCTACAACACCTTTACGAAAGAAATTGTCTTTCCACGCAAGATTTAGTTTCAAGTATCTAAAACTCTAACCGATCTCTCCTCATACAAGACATCCTCATTTACCTCTAGCTCGGTCCAATCCAACATGTGTGATTGATTCGGTTCATACTTCTAGAGCATATAAATATGAAACACATCGTGAACCTCGGAAAGTGTGATACCCCTGTTCTGTATTATGTTAATTGGTCCCTAATACGTATGTGATTATATGTTTTGATATGATTTTGTATGCCATTATGTGTATATATGTGATTTGGAATTCTATCTGTTCACCGTAGGAACATCTGTTTGAATAATTCACCGTAGGAACATTTGTTTGAATAACCTGCTTTGGGAATTAAATTGGGGGCCTTATCGGCCACAGAACCCAAAATTGATTGCGCCATTGTGATTAGCATAATTTTTAGAGCCTACGGTGAAGTTTAATTGAAAAATTGATTTGGACCAGATTAAGTTGATTAAATTAATGAATTAGTGCCCAATTATTCTGTATTATTATATTATAACTTAGTGGGGCACTATACACTCAAAAATACACCCTCCTTGTTATCCCTCTTGGCTGAATTTAAACTCAAGAGATAGAGAGGGGAGTCGGCTAGAGAGAGGGAAAGGAGGAGAGTTGGATGGTTGGCTCAAATTTGTGAAGAATTGAAGGATTAACCTCAAGAAATTGCCATAGTTTGGAAGATTGAGCCTTTAGGTAAGCATTTGGTCTTGAATTCGTGAGTTTAAGTTATAATTTTATATGTCCAAAGCTAATTGATGGTCAATAGCATGTTTTGAGTTTATTTTGTTGAATTGGAGGACCATATATGCATGCATGTATGAAATTGTTGGAACTTACATAATTGAGCTGGAAATCTATGTAAATTTGTAGTTAAAGCTCATGTATGATCACCATTGGTGTCATCTAAGTTGAGAATGGGAGCTAGACATCACATGCATGTATAATCCATGAGGATAAGAGCTTTGAATGCATGAATGTGTATGGTGGAAGGAAGTTTAGTGCTAATTTGTAACATGCATGTGTTTAATTCTTGAAATTGAGCTCCATACTGATATGTTTTGGCATTTGCACCATGTTAGTACATAAATATATGAAGTTTGAGCTAAAAATCATGAATTAGGACCTTTAAACATCGAATTTGAACTCCAAGAACAGTTCTAGAATTTCCAGAAAGTTTGAATGCCGCTCGAGCGTGAATTTTGTGCTCCCAGCACTTTTTGCAGACTTGATGTCCGCTCGAGCGGATCATTTTACGCTCGAGCGGGGGAGCTTTATTGATAGGCCTTCCGCTTGAGCGCCAGAATGCGAGATCGAGCGTAATTTTCATGCAACCAGTACTTTTGCAGGCCTTAAGGGTCCGCTCGAGTGGGGAAGTCCACGCTCGAGTGGGGACTCTGTTTTCTGAAAATCTGAAAATGCATTCTATGTTCTGTTTTCCATTCCCTTTCACTTCTAAGCACTCTTAGGCATACATTGAGCATTGTAATTGAGTTAAAGAGATAAGAATAAAGCCTAAAGAGGAATATGTGAATTAATGAACGGATTGAATTGTTGGTGACCCTTTTGTGTTCATGAAATGTGTAGGGTCAAGCTCCGGGGCAAATCCACAAGCCGATCACTGTGAGTAATATCTTAACAAGATATTTGAAGTATACTGTTGTCCAATTGGTTATACTTATGTAAGTTTTATAAGTTCATTAGTTTGAATGGTGGACAACGATGGATATAAATAACTGGGCCAAAGGCCGATTGATGTGAATGATTGGGCCAAAGGTCGATTGATATAAATAATTGGGCCAAAGGCCGATTGATACGAGTGATTGGGCCGAAGGCCGATTGACATGAGTGATTGGGCCGAAGGTCGATTGACATAAATAATTGAGTCGAAGGTTGATGGATACGAATGATAGACATGAATGATTGGGCCGAAGGCTGATGGATACGAATGATAGACATGGATGATTGGGCCGAAGGCCGATGGATACAAATGATGGATATAGATGATTGGGCCAAAGGCCGATGGATATAGATGATTGGGCCGAAGGCCGTTTGTTGTACTGTTTCACTGATTACTTATACATTCTCCTCATTTGATATTATTCATTGCGCATTCGCTCATGCTCATTCATGTACATGTAGGTGAGCCAAGGGACGTCCAGAACCAGCCCTGGTGAACTTGTGAGAAGCAGTTTAAGTTTTGAGGAGTCAACCCAAACGTCTCACGCATGAGATTGTTTTCGCCTTTGATCTTGTTTATCATTTTGTTATATTGGTGAATACGTTGGTTTACTTTTGCCTATAAGACTTGGGTTTGACTAACTTAAATCTGTATGATCCTGTATGTACAACATTTTGTGTTAGTACATATTTTGATGTGAGTTATTAACATATAAACGTTTGGAATGTTATGGTGTGCATTTAAGCACGGCTCTATGGACAAAGCTTTTGAATTGCTTCCATTTGGCCCCTTTATCTCTGATGAGTTTGGCTTTATTGCAATTGAGGCCGTAGGTAATCACACGATTACTGGCCGGTTATGGCCTTAACCCATAGGGGCGGGTACGGGTCATGACAGAGTGGTATCAGAGCACGAGTTAATAACTCACACACTTGTCTAAAAGAGCAATAAGCGTCTAGAAAAGATCTAGGATGCATTCATAGTATGAATTGAAAGCACCAAGTATATGCATAAATGTTTTGATATGAACGACTATGCGCCATAAGTTTTGAATTTCCTGCATCGTAAATTATCTGGATGTGTATGCTCTTTAAAATACGTATACTTGTTAATCTTTTGTATAAGATATATTTGAATGAAATATAATGCAAGTTTAATCAGATGGTGAGGACAAGGGGTGATGAGTTAGAGGAGTCCTCTACTGCCAGAATAGACAGAATGGAAAGATTGCTATAGAAAATAGCAGAAGCCTTGAGACAGCAACATGAGTGGCAACAACAGTGGCAGCGACCACATCTGCCACCACCACCTCCGGCACCCCCTGTGCCAGATGATCAGAACGATGACCGAATCATAGCCCTCACCAAAGAGTTCAAGAAAATGAAACCCCCACAGTTCCATGGCGGAGTAGATCCTCTGAAAGTTGAAGCTTGGGTCATCGGCATCAAAAAGCTGTTTGAAGTATTCCCATGTTCAGAGGCACAGAAAGTACTTCTAGCCACCTTTATGCTAGAGGACGAAGCGAGAAGATGGTGGATGTTGATGCGTGAGAGTTACAGGATGCTGATTGGGCAAAATTTTTGGAAATCTTTTATGACAAATACTTCCTGCAGTGTGTTCGGGATAGGAAAGTGGCAGAGTTTATGGAACTGAAACAAGACAGTATGACCATAGCTGAGTATGAGGCCAAATTCACCGAATTGGCCAGGTTTACGCCACATGTAATTGACACAGACTATAAGAAGGCAAGACATTTTGAAGGTGGGCTCTGAAGTGACATCCTAGAAAGGGTGAACGTCTTGAAGTTGGAGACATACATAGGGGTGCTAGACAGGGCCATTATCTCAGAGGCTAATATAGCTAGACAAACTAAGCCAACAACAGAATAGAATGGTAACAAAAGGCAAGGTTTCTTTTCGAAGAAGAAGTTTTCAAAGAAGCAAAATACGGGCTCCTTGAATACTTCCAATTCTTCCCGAGACACAACCCCGTTGTGTGCCACTTGTGGTAATAGGCATCGTGGGGTTTGCTACCGTGTGACAAGAGCTTGTTTTAATTGTGGTAAGAAAGGGCATATGGCCAGAGATTGCAAGCAGAACCGTGGAAAATTTGCTGCTAGTTCAACAGCATCAGTCCCAAAACCGGGAAATGTTATGGGACCTACTCCCACCGGAGATATCATGAGACAGGGGAGAGTTTTTGCGCTTGTCCCGGGCGATACGCGGAATGCCAATGCCGTTGTCTCAGGTACCATTTCAATATGTAATCAGGATGCCTTTGTATTAATTGATTCTGGATCAACACACTCATTTGTGACATATTCATTTGCATCTAGACTAAAAAGACCCCTAGAGTTGTTGCTATATTTGTTGTGTGTGTCTGCTCCATTGGGGGAATCTGTGTTATGTGATTATATATATCGGTTTTGTGACATGCACATTGAGGATGCTACCTTATATGTAGATTTGTTGCCCTTGAACTTTAGACATTTTGATGTAATTTTGGGCATGGATTGGTTGACCAAGTATTGTGCCACCATAGATTGTGTGACAAAATGGGTTGTATTTAAACCACCAGAACAAAAAGAATTGTGTTTGTGGGTAGTGGGGTAGTGCCTCCACCTTATTTGATATCTGGAATGAAAGCATGTAAACTGATCAGGAAAGGGTGCCAGGGTTATCTGTGCTATGTGTTGACTGAACAACCTGTAAATGTTGAATTGAATGATATACCTATTGTTAGGGAATTCCCAGATGTGGAATTACCGGGGGAATTGGTAGACAGGGAGATAGAATTTACTATTGAGATTGTGCCAGGCACCCAGCCTATTTCTAAAACTCCCTACAGAATGGCTACTGCTGAAATGAGGGAATTGAAAGAACAGTTGCAGGATTTGCTTGACAAGGGGTTTATCTGACCCAGCACTTTGCCTTGGGGTGCACCAGTGTTATTTGTGAAGAAGAAGGATGGTACTTTGCGCCTGTGCATCGATTATCGGGAATTGAACAAGGTAATGATAAAGAACAAATACCCTTTACCCCATATTGATGATTTATTTGACCAACTACAGGGATCACAGGTGTTCTCTAAGATTGATTTGAGATCCGGGTATCATTAGCTGAAGGTTAAGGCAGAGGATGTTGAGAAAACCGCATTCAGAACGAGGTATGGTCATTTTGAGTTCCTTGTTATGCCATTTGGAGTGACTAATGCTCCGGCAACATTTATGGACTTAATGAACAGAATTTTTAAAACCTACCTTGATGAGTTTGTGGTAGTTTTCATTGATGATATTTTGATATATTCCAAAGATAGACTTGAACATGAACATCACTTGAGAACTGTTTTACAAATACTTCGGGACAGGAAATTATTTGCTAAACTAAAGAAATGTGAGTTTTGGTTGGATGAGGTTGTTTTCTTAGGGCATGTGATCAACAAGCAAGGAATTTCAGTGGACCCGCAGAAAATAGAGGCAATCGTGAATTGGCCTACACCAACTAATGTGACAGAAGTCCGTAGCTTCATGGGCTTAGCTGGGTACTACAGGAGGTTTGTGAAGGATTTTTCGAAACTAGCCGTGCCTCTTACCCAATTGATACGTAAAGGACAACCATTTGAGTGGAACGAAGAAAGAGAATCAGCCTTTCATGAATTAAAGACGAGATTGACCACTGCACCAATTTTGACATTACCTTTAGGTACGAAGAATTTTGTGATTTTCAATGATGCATCATATAGGGGTTTGGGTTGTGTGTTAATGCAGAACGAAAAAGTTGTTGCCTACGCTTTCCGGCAATTGAGGCCACACGAGAAGAATTATCCAACACATGACCTGGAACTAACCGCAGTGGTTTTTGCTTTGAAAATCTGGCGGCATTACTTGTATGGGGCAAAGTGTGAAGTCTACACGAATCATAAGAGCCTGAAATACTTCTTCACGCAGAAAGAGTTGAATATGCGTCAGAGAAGATGGCTGGAATTGATAAAAGATTACGACCTAGAAATTCAGTATCACCCTGGGAAAGCTAATGTAGTGGCTGATGCCTTGAGCAGAAAATCAATAGGGGGTATGGCTTGTTTGCTTACCGAACAAAGGGAGATTTTACAAGACTTTGAGAAGTCTGAAATTGAAGTGGTGATATGTGAACAGGGCGGATTGATAGCCGCTATTACGGCCGAACCAGCAATTATTGATGAAATCAAACAGAAACAGAAAGAGGATGAGTTCCTCAGGAAGGTAATTGATGAATTTGAGACAAGTCCAAAAGCCGAATTTAGCATTGCAAATGAAATGTTGAAATTTCGAAATAGAATATGTGTCCCTGATATCCCGGAACTAAAGCAGAGGGTCTTAGATGAAGCGCACAGATCTGTATTTGCTATGCACCCGGGCCACAATAAAATATACTGGGATTTGAAACAGACCTATTGGTGGCCTAAAATGAAGAAAGAGATTGCAGGATATGTGTCCAAGTGCCTTCAATGCCAGCAAGTCAAGGCTGAACATCAGAAACCAGGCGGTCTACTTCAACCTCTCCCTATTCCCGAGTAGAAGTGAGAACATATGACTATGGATTTCGTCGTTGGCCTACCTCGGACTTCTCGAGGTATGGATTCTGTTTGGGTTGTAGTTGATAGACTGACTAAATCTGCGCATTTTCTGCCTGTCAAAACTACGTTTACTGTTTATAGATTGGCCACCATTTACGTTGATGAGATTGTTGGTTTACACGGTGTTCCAGTATCCATTGTATCGAACAGAGATCCGAAATTTGTATCTAGATCGTGGAAGAGTTTGCAGGAAGCTATGGGAACAGAACTAAGGTTCAGTACTGCATTCCACCCACAGACAGACGGGCAATCAGAACGAACAATACAAACTTTGGAAGAAATGCTTCGCATGTGTGCTTTGGATTTTCGAGGGAGTTTGGAAGACTATTTGCCACTTGCAGAATTTGCTTATAATAACAGCTTCCACTCCAGCATCGGTATGGCACCGTACGAGGCTTTGTATGATAGGAGGTGTAGATCACCTATTTGTTGGACATAGGTCGGGGATAGAGCTTTGCTGGGGCCTGAAATTGTGCAAGACACTTCCGAGAAAATTAGGACTATTCGTCAAAGGCTCAAAACAGCTCAGGACTGACAAAAGAATTATGCAGACGTTCAGAGAAGACCTCTGGAGTATGAGGTTGGTGACCATGTGTTCATCCGTGTTTCTCAGATGAAAGGCCAAGTTAGATTCGGGAAAAGGACAAGTTGTCGCCCCGCTACATTGGGCCGTTTCAAATTTTGGAGAGGCTTGGTCCAGTTGCCTATAGAGTGGCTTTACCACCGGGATTCGAGCAAATCGATAATGTGTTCCATGTGTCGATGTTGAGGGGTTACCTTCGAGACCCGCTGCATGTGATTGATTATCACTGGGTTGCTATTGATGAAAATATGGAATATGCTGAATGACCGGTAAGAATTGTTGATCGACAAGTGAAAGAGTTGAGAAACAAATACATCCCAATGGTGAAAGTGGAATGGAAGGAACACTATGGGACGGATGCCATGTGGGAAAAAGAGGAGGAAATGCGACTACGCTATCCACATTTATTTCCCGATGAAGGTAACTTAAGTTTGGAGGACCAAACTTCCTAAAGGGGGAAAGACTGTGATACCCCTGTTCTGTATTATGTTAATTGGTCCTTAATATGTATGTGATTATATGTTTTGATATGATTTTGTATGCCATTATGTGTATATATGTGATTTGGAATTCTATCTGTTCACCGTAGGAATATCTGTTTGAATAACCTGCTTTGGGAATTAAATTGGGGGCCTTATCGGCCACAGAACCCAAAATTGATTGCGCCATTGTAATTAGCGTAATTTTTAGAGCCTACGGTGAAGTTTAATTGAAAAATTGATTTGGACCAGATTAAGTTGATTAAATTAATGAATTAGTGCCCAATTATTCTATCTATATAATAAGGTAAGAGGCTTTTTGAAAAATGTATCAAAATATATATGAGATATATTTTAATCCAATGGCTGATATCAATTCTAAGAATATAGTAACGGTACAGATGTGTTTGATTCCCGCCCAAACACTCTCCTCCCTCTCCCCACGTTTGCCTAAACACATCTCTTCGACTCCCTTTCTATACGTTTCTCTCTCACGTTCTCTCTTCAAAAAAAAAAAAAAAAAACCTTGATCTCCTGTTGTTATCTTTACCTTTTTTCATCCTTCACCAAACACCACCACCGATCCGCTGTCGCCGCTCACCACCACCGCCGCTGCTTATCATCATCGTCGCCATTGATCAAACTCCGCGACTGTCCCATCTTCCCTCTCTATCTCTCTCTCCCACTGCTCTTCTCGCTTAATGTAATGATCTCACCCACCATCTTCCTCCTCAACGAAAGGCGAAAGAGAGAGCAAAGAAGTTAGAGTCCCAAGTGGCGATGAAAGTTGAATCGGAAGCTAATCCGATGGCCACACCATTCGAGAAAAGTCCGTCCCAATCCTGCATTAGAAGCTCTCTCTCTCCAAAACCCTTGCCATACCCGAAAGTAAAACACCTCTCTCTCTCTCTCTCTCATATTATATAAAACAGTGGAGTCAATCTGAAGGAGGAGCAATCTTGCCCACCAACTGTTCGATAAAAATGATGTGAGACAGAGGTGCTAAATTTAGACTTCATTAATGCTCCAATCGATTTGTAATACAAACCCAGGTTAGTACTACACAGGAATAGTACACATTAACCCTTATTTCCATGTTGGTAAGGTTTTCTTGATTCAACACCTATAAATATGGTAATTTGGTGATTTGTTTGAAATACCCAATTGAGGGTTTATTGGGTTTTGTGAGCAAATGCAGAGGAAGTCAATAACAGATCTGGTGATTTGGCTGTTTTGTGGAGTTCTGGGGGTTGGCATTTCTGGGTTTTGGCAAAGATTTATTTGTTGATACATACATTTGAAGAATTCAGACTTCAATTTTAAGACTTTGTGAACTTTTCATACTCTCAGACCTTCCTATGCTAAGGAAAGAACTATCCAAGTGAGATCACTCATGTTTACTAGCTTGCTTCCTTTTAAAGTTTTTAATTTTTATTTTAGTCAATTGGGAGGAGAATATTTACAAAATATATTAGAAAGTCCAATTATATATACCTGGGTTTGTAGTACGTTAAATAGAACAAGTAACTACGTAAGAAAGTCCAATTATATATACCTGTACACTCCTATCATAAGAAATTTATGAATTTTTTTGGGTAAAAGTTATGAATGGGGAATTTATGGTGTGCATCTAAAGTGAAAGTTCTAAACCATTGTGATTATGTTGATTAGTTATGAACGACGTGGTGAAAATGTTACGAACCATTTGTAGTGACAAATCATTTTGGTGAGAAAAGTTACATGTTAGGGTATTTGTTACGGAATATTGTGGTTATGTTAAGTTTGTTGTGGTAATACAGTATGCCATTTTTAGAATATGCACCACAACTCCCTACCCGCAAACTCAACATCACAGCCACTATATTAATATATGAAAGAGTTTAAAGGGAAAAAATAACGTCTAAAGAAAAACCTAATATGAAATAAATAATTAGTCTCTACTTTGACTAGAAATTGACACTAACCTCTCTTAATATATGAAAAGAGTCCATAAAGGGAAGAATAACAACTAAAGAAAAAGCTAATATAAAAGAAATAATCAGTCTTTACTTTCACAAGAATTGACCTTGACCTCTCAATTAAGGTAAGTGACCCTAGCCTATTAAGCACGGACACGGATACAGACATAGGCATGGAACACGATGATTTTAAAAAAATGGGGACATGGACATGGCAGGGGACACGGTAAATTTTTTTTTTATATTTATATATATTTATTTATTTATTTATTTACGATTGAGATTAATTTTATGTTACCAAACATCAAAATTCATAAAAACTACCATTAATTCAATATATATACATATCTATATAATAAGAGTTGTTTTGGGAGTTGTTTAATGGAGTTGTTTTCAATTTTTAATAACTTAGGAGTTGTCTTGGGTCTTCATTCTTAGTTTTGCTAATTTTTGCTAATGTTGTGTGCTGTTTTGCTGGGGTTTTTGCTTTGGTTTTTGGGTTTTTTTTTGCTCTGCTCGCTTGATTATGTCGTCTGGTTTTATGAAAAAGTGCATGTTCAACTTTCAATTGGCCATTGATGGTTTAATTTAATTATGGCTATAGTCTTAAATGTTTCAAATGTTACAAATTTTTTGTTAAAGAATTTCGGTATGGTTTAGATGGTCCAAATTGGCAAGAAATTATGTGTCTTTTTATCTAACACCTAACACGCAATGAGACGAAATTGAATTTACAAATACACTAGAACCGATGACATTGTGTGCAAATGAGATTGCTTGATTGAGATGTTCAATTTGAACATGGGTTCTATTTTATTGCGTGCTTATCTTGCAAGATAGTGTAGAAGAGAAGGATGATGAGATCACAAGGTCAGGAGTTCGAGAGAGGAGCATAGTGGAAGAGGAGAAGACCGAGGTAGCTTTTGATAAGAAAGATGGTGACATCGACGAGGGATGCTATGTCCTCAAGCGTAAAACAGAGAGTTAGTAAACTTACTTATCCGAAAGGACTTCACCCCCCAACACCGCCGCGCGCCCCCTCCCTCGGCGCTCTCGCTGTCTGTATATTGTACATTAATTTTGGTTTTTTATTTTTCTTGACTTAAATTTTCCATATCTTTTAATAGGCCAATAATTTTTGAGACTTAGGAATGAATTCCCAAAGCTGTTGTAACGTGATGCATAGGCATGATTTTTGAATGGGACTGCGCCCTTTCCCAACCCTCCCATTAAATGGTTGATTGTGGAGGCTGCAAAATGGGAATTGGGAAGTTCAGGACAACACTAGGGATGACATTCTTCCTCTTGCTAACCTGCTGGACCGCATTCCATTTTTTTTAGTGTGCATACGGGGATTGTTCATTATCAATTTAGGGTTTAGAGAATATGTGCTAGAATGAAACCTATATTTTGTTATCATATTGATGGGTAGGCAACCATAAATGTTTTCAAATTATTGGAATTGGTTTTTGCAGGATTTGAAAATGATGAATGTTTTTGAACTTTTGATTGTTTTTGTTTTTGAAAACAAAGAAAATGAAAATACAACCAAACAGGTTACTACAGTTCTCTTACAAGTTTATTGTGCATTTAAAAGTTATAGGATGTCCATTCAATAATTTTACTCTTTCTCAATATATTGTAGGGGACGAAAGAGTTGAATCCTAAGTTATTCTTTGTTTAGGTAGGCTGAATTAGATACGATTAACATTGTTAAATTTATTAGTTTTAGAATTATCAATGCCTTTCGGATTGTAGGATTGCTTTTTTATTCTGGAAAAGTTTCTATTTGTTCTTATTTTCTTTTCTCTCATTCATTCTTATCTATTATTTAGGAAATTGCCAGACAATTATGTGTGGAACATCAATTGTTGTTCTAAAAAATGGTAACATGCCTAATCCATTTAAGATCACATGATGCATTTGGAACATAATTGATCCAGTATTTTTTTTATCATCTTGACTTGATTTTTGCAGGCATCATTTGATGATAACACCCAGTTCATGATAGCAATGTTAAGGTGAGTGTAGAAAATGTTGTTAATGTAATCTTCTGACCTTGACTAATTCAATTCGGGTTGTTTTATGATTTTAATCAGCCTCTTATTAGTTCTATCCTTATATGGGTTTAATTCCATTTTTTTAAACCTATTTGTCCAAATTATTTTAACATATCTTCTCATATTCTTAACCTATCTGTCCACTTATTTTAATTAATAAATTTTTACTTATATGTTTAAATTATTTTAACTTATTTGTTTTCAAAATTAAAAAATACGTACATCAATTTGGACAGATAGAGATACTTGAAACTTAATTTGTGGGATTATATCTTTAACATGTCATAACTTTACACTTGGTAATCTATTTTGGACAAATTTTGTTTTGTTTTGTTGTTTTTGTTTTTAGATTTATGCATATGAAACTGCGGAAAGTGATTTTGGAGTATGTTTTGTTGTTTTATGTTGTTTATATAGTGTGGAATAAGTCTTATATTAAATTATTAGAATGTTATATAGTAATATTAATTTTAGACAAATTGTTTATTTTTTACTATTGTATCAATAAAAGTTGATTTTACGTTATTTACAATTTATTGTTGCTTTTCTGTTAGATTTGTGATTTTAATTTGTTTAGTTAAGTAATATTGGTAATTGGGAAGTTGTGGTGAGTTCCATTTATTTAGGATTTATTTATTTACACCGTGCCTTCAGGCACGAGCATACGCTAGTATTATTATATTATAACTTAGTGGGGGCACTATACACTAAAAAATACACCCTCCTTGTTATCCCTCTTGGCTGAATTTAAACTCAAGAGATAGAGAGGGGAGTCGGCTAGAGAGAGGGAAATGAGGAGAGTTGGATGGTTGGCTCAAATTTGTGAAGAATTGGAGGATTAACCTCAAGAAATTGCCATAGTTTGGAAGATTGAGCCTCTAGGTAAGCATTTGGTCTTGAATTTATGAGTTTAAGTTATAATTTTGTATGTCCAAAGCTAATTGATGGTCAATAGCATGTTTTGAGTTTATTTTGTTGAATTGGAGGACCATATATGCATGCATGTATGAAATTGTTGGAACTTACATAATTGAGCTGGAAATCTATGTAAATTTGTAGTTAAAGCTCATGTATGATCACCATTGGTGTCATCTAAGTTGAGAATGGGAGCTAGACATCACATGCATGTATAATCCATGAGGATAAGAGCTTTGAATGCATGAATGTGTATGGTGGAAGGGAGTTTAGTGCTTATTTGAAACATACATGTGTTTAATTCTTGAAATTGAGCTCCATGCTGATATGTTTTGGCATTTGCACCATGTTAGTACATAAATATATAAAGTTTGAGCCAAAAATCATGAATTGGGACCTTTAAACATCAAATTTGAACTCCAAGAACAGTTCTGGAATTTCCAGAAAGTTTGAATGCCACTCGAACGGGGGAAAACGCTGCTCGAGCGTGAATTTTGTGCTCCCAGCACTTTTTGCAGACTTGATGTCCACTCGAGCAGATCATTTTACGCTCGAGCAGGGGAGCTTTATTGATAGGCCTTCCGCTCGAGCGCCAGAATGCGAGATCGAGCGTAATTTTCATGCAACCAGTACTTTTGAAGGCCTTAAGGGTCCGCTCGAGCGGGGACCCTGTTTTCTGAAAATCTAAAAATGCATTCTTTGTTCTGTTTTCCGTTCCCTTTCACTTCTAAGCACTCTTAGGCATACATTGAGCATTTTAATTGACTTAAAGAGATTAGAATGAAGCCTAAAGAGGAATATGTGAATTAATGAACGGATTGAATTGTTGGTGACCTTTTTGTGTTCATGAAATGTGTAGGGTCATGCTCCGGGGCAAATCCATAAGCTGATCACTGTGAGTAATATCTTAACAAGATATTTGAAATATACTGTTGTCCAATTGGTTACACTTATGTAAGTTTTATAAGTTCATTAGTTTGAATGGTGGACAACGATGGATATAAATAACTAGGCCAAAGGCCGATTGATGTGAATGATTGGGCCAAAGGCCGATTGATATAAATAATTGGGCCAAAGGCTGATTGATACGAGTGATTGGGCCGAAGGCCGATTGACATGAGTGATTGGGCCGAAGGCCGATTGACATGAATGATTGGGCCGAAGGCCGATGGATACGAATGATTGACATGAATGATTGAGCCGAAGGCCGATGGAGACGAATGATAGACATAAATGATTGGACCGAAGGCCGATGGATACGAATGATAAACATGGATGATTAGGCCGAAGGCCGTTTGTTGTACTGTTTCACTGATTACTTATACATTCTCCTCATTTGATATTATTCACTGGGCATTCGCTCACACTCATTCATGTACATGTAGGTGAGCCAAGGGACATCCAGAACTAGCCTCGGTGAACTTGTGAGAAATAGTTTAAGTTTTGAGGAGTCAGCCCAAACATCTCATGCACGAGACTGTCTTCGCCTTTGATCTTGTTTATCGTTTTGTTATATTGGCGAATACGTTGGTTTACTTTTATATATAAGACTTGGGTTTGACTAACTTAAATCTGTATGATCATGTATGTACAGCATTTTGTGTTAGTATATATTTTGATGTGAGTTATTAACATATAAACGTTTGGAATGTTATGGTGTGCATTTAAGCACGGTTCTATGGACAAAGTTTTTGAATTGCTTTCGTTTGGCCCCTTTATCTCTGATGAGTTTGGCTTTATTGCAATTGAGGCCATAGGTAATCACACGATTACTGGCCGGTTATGGCCTTAACCCATAGGGGCGGGTGTGGGTCGTGACAGAAAGCTATGGCGGCAAGGCCAAACGATAAACTACCTCTCCAATTCGCTCTAGGATCTGAAAAGGTCCAATAAATCTGAGAGACAACTTCCCGCTTTTCCCAAATCTCATCAAACTCCGTCTAGGTGATATTTTCAAGAAGACGTGGTCTCCTACTTCAAAGGATAACGGTCTCCTCCTACGGTCGACATAGTTCTTGTAGTGACCCTGAGCCGTAACCAACCTCTTACAAATAAGCGCAACATTCTCTATTGTTTCCTGGACTAACTCAAGACCTATCATAGGTGCATTACCCACCTCGACCCAACACACAGCAGATCTACACGGTCGGCCATACAAGGCCTCGAAAGGTGTCATGCCAATGCTCGCCTAGAAGCTATTATTATAGGCAAACTCCACTAAGGGCAAGTGCCTCTCCTACCACCCCTTAAAGTCAAGAACACAATCTTGAAGCATATCTGCAAGGAACTGAATGGTACACTCTGACTGTCCATCAGTCTAAGGATGATAAGCGGTACTAAAAGTTAGTCCAGGACCGAGCCGTAAAACGAGCCGTAAAACGTGGATCTCTATTTGAAACAATAGTCACAGGAACCTCGCGAAGTCGGACAATGTCCCTAACATAAAGGTCAGTAAGAAAATCTACTGAGTCACTCGTGCGCATAGGTACAAAGTATGTTGATGTAGTTAACCGATCAACTATCACCCAAATGGCATCATTACCCCATTGAGTCTTCGGAAGATCCACAACAAAATCCATCGTGACATGCTCCCACTTCCACTCGGCTATAGGTAAGGGTTGCAACAAACCCGTTGGCTTTTGATGCTCAGCCTTCACTTATTGACAAGCAAGACACATCGATACAATCAAGGCTATGTCTTTCTCCATCCCCTTCCACCAAAACTGGTGACTAAGGTTGTGATACATTTTTGTGCCTTCTAGATGTGCCGAAAGGTGCGAATGGTGAAACTCTCGGAGTACCTCCTCTCTGCAAGACTCTGGTACGAAAAGACAGTCGAGGTATCTAACACTCGAGTTTGAAAACACATTCAAGCCTTTCTCTACCTTCCAACTAAAGATGTTCTCCTGGAGGGTTTTAACATCAAGATCACCTTTCTATGCTTCTATAACTCAGCTCACAAGTGTAGGTTGTGCAACTACAGTAAACAAGATAGCCAACTCAATGGACCCACTAAGATGCAAATCGAACACACCAATAACACCCAACATCTCCCATTCTCGAATGGCAATACAAGCTACGCTACTAATGATCTTTCTACTCAAGGCATCAACCACTACATTGGCCTTCCCCAGATGATAGTGCAACTCAAAATCGTAGTCCTCCATGAACTCCATCCATCTTCTTTGCATCAAATTCAAATCTTTCTGTGAAAACAAACACTTCAAACTATTATGATCGAAAAAGACCTCAAATCTCTTACTATACAAGTAATGCCTCCAAATCTACAAGGCAAAGATCACAGCTACTAGCTCTTAATCATGAGTATGATATTTTCTCTCATATGTTTTCAACTAACGTGAGCAATAAGCTACTACCTTTCCCTCTTGCATCAAGACATAACCCAAACCTTCCCGAGATGCGTCACAATATACTCAATAGCTCAAACCCTCTCCGGAATAATCAACACTAGAGCAGTGGTAAGTCTAACCTTAAGTTCTTGGAACGACTTTTCACAAGTCTCACTCCGCACGAACTTAATTCCCTTCCTCGTAAGCCTAGTCAATGGCAAGACTAATCTAGAGAAATCCTTCATGAAACTGAAGGTAATACTCGACCAATCCCAAGAAACTATGAATCTCAAAGGCATTTTTAGGTTGTTCCCAATCTTGCACTGCTTCTATTTTAGAACAGTGTCACGACCCAAACCCGCCCCTATAGGTTTAGTGTCGTAACCGGCCAGTAATCCAAGGTTACCTTCGGCCTCAAAAACAAAATTTCAAAATATTTATAATTATATTGGGGCCTAAAGCGGAAGGAAAACAAAAATAACAATGTCCATTGAGCTTGTGCGTACATGATGACTAAAATCATTAAAACATTTAAACACAATAATAATTTATATACAAATCTTATATATATCTCACACACATATACATTTAAGACTTAGCAAGATTCAAAGCTCTGACAAAGCTAAGGGCTAATTTTCTTGGCTCTACTCAAGCCTAACTCGCTCCATTCCAGAAGCTCTTCAAAAGCTAGCACGGGTAGACTCCAAGGCTTCTTTTATCCTTGTTACTTCATTGGCTCACCTACATATACATATAAATAGTGAGCTAAAGCCCAGCGAGTAATAACAAAATAAAGAGGTTAAATGAATGAAGTTCAATGATAATACAAAAACCTGTTTTACAATTTTGAAACAATTCTTAAATCATTTTCGAAGGAAGGCATTTGCCATAATATATCAAATTTATAACGAAACATTTTCCATACCAAATCCCTTACCAAGACATATATTTCATATTCCAAAACAATCTATTTTAATAGGCAAAACAATTCGATTTGCCACCACATCAATCCCTTGAAATAATAAAAACCATTACGTGAAAGCATTTTCATTAAATCATTAACTTCATCATTAAGGTTTTTCAATGTCAAGTTATGTGGTACATTCATGAAGTAATAACGAACCGTATGTCAATCAATTCAAAAGCCATGGTATTGTTAACCTGTGCAAGGGCCTACCCATGGTACTATTACCCTGTGCAAGGGCCTGTAGCCATGGTATTGTCACCCCCAGGCAAGGGCCTATAGCCATGGTATTGTTTCCCTCAGGCAAGGGTCTACATTCAATGGATGCCACAATATCATTTCAAAACAGAACTTCATTCATTAAAGGTCATAACATTTCAACAAGCCATGCTATCAATCATCAAATTATTTTAAGAATTCATTCAATCAATCACATATCCATTTTGATAGCAATAACATTTTTGAAAGTAAAGATAATTTGAACATATCTTTATAAGGTTATTACTCACAGTGAGTTAAGTCGATGTAAGGCCTCGGACGTCCACCTATACAAATCACACAACAAAGATATAGTAGAAGCACTATTTAATATTCATTTCACATTATAGCATGATTTACAATATCTGTAATAAAGGTTTAACCGCTAATTTTTACATAATTTCCAAACACTTTGAAAATTCAATTAAACTTGTATATATATAGTTCAACCCCTCAATTTCATGATTCTACTTTCAATTTGGGCAAAATCATTAATTATCATCATTAATCAACTTAGGGTTTTCAAGAAAGAATTAAGGTTTTCTAGAAAAATTGAAACTTCTCACACCACTACTTTTAATTCCAAATTCTCCCTTGATTATACACCTAAGGTTCATAATCCACAAGCTTAATCCAATAATTGAACCCCAATATTTCAAACCCTAAACCCACAAATTCCATGATATAACTCTATATGCTCAAAAATGTAGATTTTGCGTTTATATAATCAAAATACCACAAATCTATCTATTAATGCAAGTATTGAAGAAGAACTAGGACCCTTACCTCGAGAATCAATCAAGAAAGCAAAGCTCCAAGAAGAATCCTTTGCAAATCCAAAATCCAATCGGTTGAAAATGTTGAACTTCAAGCCTCTTCACTTTCTTGTAAGGGATCTTGCCCAAATCTTAGAAGAATGGAGAGTATTTGGGGTCAAAGCCCTAGGGTTTTCAGACCTAGGGTGAGAGGAAGGAGGAAGGAAATGGAAAATGCAAAGTATGATCTAGAAATGTGCCTTTAAACTTGCTGAACTCACACAGTCCGCTTGAGCGTCGCTTTTCCCGTTCGAGCGTACCTGCTTCCATCATAGATTCCAAAACTTCAAACGGGCATAACTCTCTCATTCGGACTCCGTTCTAGGTCGTTCTTGTGTCCAAATTGAAGCCCTGGTGTAGACGTCCCCGAACGTCCTGGGAGGGAATCCCATTTTGTTCATTTGGGCTCACTACAGTTCAGGATTCAATGTCACGGTCTTGTATCTAATCTCGTAGAGTGCAATGCAAGACCAATGAATCATCAAAGAGTCTAAATCCGGCAAATTATTTTTGAAAACAGATTTTTTTGAAAGAAGTGCCAAACATGAACTGCTTTGCCAGATATAGAGTCGCCACCTAAATATTTTATTTTGGGAGAATTTAGGAAACCCTTACTCATGCCTAAGGCCACGTGTCCGTCATCACCAAAGTTGCCTCGGTTTGGGAACTTCGGTACGATTGGGGAAGGTCACTTCGTGAGCACCCCCGCTCGCCCGATCAAAGATCGACCTCTACTAACCATGATATCGAGTTTTGAAAACATTATGTGCTCTTATCCCGGTTATTAGCCTAGAATTACTATGTGATGTGCGCAGCATACAAGTATAGACTGGATCGCCTGAGTTGAAACAAAACATTTCATGTTTGTTTTTGAAAGCGGTTTGCTATTCGCAAGTAGGCTAAAATGCGGATTTTGTCACCCTCAAGTGGGCTTAGAAAACATGGTGATTTGCCACTATCTAGTGGGCTTAGAACTCGCAATCAATGAATTGTTCCAATCCAGATAGTCCAACCTCCACCCACAGGCATTCAGGTAGTTATATCACATAAGCACTTAGCCTCATGGTAAGCATGCTATCATGGCAGTCACTCACACACATGCAAGGATGCTAAAGCATAAACACTTACTGAGTACTCCAAGCCAAAGAAAAAAGCTAATTAGAAATCATGCATGAATCCTAACTATGCTGAGATGCCTAATGCAACACATACATGTATGCAACTAAGATAGGCTCGGCTATTCTATGATGGCATATGAAATGCAACAAATGATACACGTATTCAACTCGGAATTGAAATACAATGCAGTTAGTATGATGCGTAGAGCTCGGTGCATGCAATACAGATGAATGAATGCAAACATGCGAACATATAGATGCTAATTGAAACATGCCCTAAAACTAACCATCATAAGCTGGTAAATAAAAGGGAGAAAGACGTGGGGTTGGAAGACATGCATCACACACACGCACACTTATTACAACATTGCCCTCCTCAGAGGGTCTGAATAAATAATACAGAACCGAAATGAATAACAGCTACAGGTAATTATTATACAACACTAGCTAATTAACAAATTAACTAAAATAAATAAGCTAGCATGCAAAACATATGAAATGGACTGCCTCAGCTTGGTCTTGAATGATAAGGAATGCATGCATGCTCGAGTCGCCTTGCCGGAAAATCCATCGCGATGCCCCGATTTGTCTCTGTTTGCAACTGGTCCCAGAATACTGTACAAAGCTCCAGAAGGCTGAAACTCCACCATGGGAACCTGTAGGGATACTGCCGACCAGTTTTTGCTGCTGGTTTCTGGTTTGCTGCAACAGAGAGCAAGAAAGGGGCATGGCAAAGTATTTTCAACATATGTGTGCACGACCACTCTCCCCATCATTGCATAAGCTCTAGGAAGGATAGTCCTCGATCCTCGTGTCACCAATCATGCATCTCGATGCATGATGGCCGAGGAGTCGGATTGCATGACTCAATGTAAAATGAATGCACATATAAACACAACAAGGCCTAAACTCTATCATGGGTAATCCGGAGTGTCGACGACCGAGAATCGAGGCACGTTTTGTCACTTGGAGTACGAAACGTCCCTCGTTTTCCGTGTTTGGACTAAACCCTACCCCAAACATGATGCAACACACATGGCATGCATAAATGCAACTCTAACATGCAACCTAAACATAATGCCACTAAATGATGCAAACATGCAAATGATGATATGCAAACATGCTACTAGCATATATAATGCTATGAAATAATCAATGGCATACTCAATGCACATGAACTATATGGCACATGCAATGCACACATAGAGAAATAAAATGATCAAGGCATACACAATGCAATGGTCAATCATGCAACAACATGGACTAAATGGCATACACGATGCAAGATGGACTTAAACCAAGATGAGTGGACCTCAGCCACACTCAAATCAGTGGCCAAACATGATGAAATTAGACAACAAAACACATGCGAATATGCACAAATGCAAGGGACCGGACCTAAGGCATCAAATGTCACTCTACCAAAGCATGGCAGGGGATGAAATATGGCATGCAATCATACATTTTCCAGCTCTGAAATATGATGCACAATGACCCCAAATCATGCAAACACTTCACACAATGCATGCTAGATGGCTCGAATACCGAAACTAGTGAAGCACATTACACTAGAGGTACTCATTGGGCTCTAGCTCATTCTTTTTTAATTAATTATTATTATTATTATTATTATTTTCCAGATTCCTAGACTTTTGTGTGGCTCGCCTCAACTTGGAAGATTAGAGTTTCTGAAGGATCAAATGTGAGCATTTGGTAGTTGAGGTTTTGCTTAGGGTCACTCTAGGATGTAGTTGTATCCTTTGTTTTATGAAGGAGGTTGATTGTAAGTATTTTCTTTGTGAAGTTGGATGTATTGATGGATTCATGAATAATATGTTTTATTTTTGGGGTAGTGGTGCATGGGAACTATCTTAGTAGCATGATGATATTTTTGTCTTTGAATGGATCATCTCATATATGTTGGCCAATCAAAGGGTCTTATGCACTATTGGTGATGTGATATAAGAATTATACAGGTGATTATTGTGTACAGGTGTTATAGAATTTGAAGTGCACCTTCTTGGAAGGGGTTGCCTTGCTAAGATTGGGTCGTGACACCCAGTCTCATTTGTTTGTTCCTCAACATCTGACTCCTCCTCACTCAACCACCCGTTGTTTATTTCTGGCTAGCTGGCTGGGGTCCTTCCATCTCAGTTGTGCATTGCTTGCATCTTCTTCTTCAAAGAAGTAAGGGTTGTCTAGATCCTCTTCCATCTCGGCCAGGTCTTCTTCTAGTTTGGCCAGGTCATTTAGGTCCTATTCTGGCCAATCATTTTGATTCTGCCCTAACTGGTCCTCCCTAATAGCGTTAATGTTGAGGAAGTACGGCACTATGACTACTGGCTTTGGCTGATCGATGGCCACGATGTATAAGCTAAGGTCGTACTCCTCTGCGAATGAGGCTCCTTTCTCTATGACTTGGGCATTAGGCAAACCCTTCTCTAGTGCACTCTTTTTCTTCTTTGCCTCTGCCGCCACGGACTCAGGTTGGGTTTGAGGTGTTAAGTCCGTCATGCACATGTCCGTGCCTTCTGGAGTATTCACCTCTGGGTTGGGTAGATGGAATGGGGTAATATATGTGTTGGGATTATAGGTGGGTGGTAGTGTATGGATTTGGCTAATGTTTCTGGATGGGGGGGGACTTGGTTGTGTGTAGGAAGTGGGATGGTAGTTACGTTTGGTTTGGAGGGTGGGGTAATGACTTTGTTGTCAATAAGATCCTAGATCACAGAACGTAGGCAGTAGCACAATGTAGACCGCCTGAAAGTTACTCCGCGCGCGAGGGTGAGAATTGGGTTTTAGCTACTACAGTTCGGACTCCTATCACCGTTCTAAATCTAATCTCACAAAGTGAAATGTAAGACTGATAAATCACCAAAGAGTCCAAATCTGACAAATCGTTTTGGAAAATCGATTATAATCAAAAAAATGCCAAACATGGACTGTTTTGCCAGATTTCAGAGTCGCCACCTAAATATTTTGTTTTGGGAAATTTAGGAAACCCTGACTCGTGCCTAAGGCCACGTGTCCATCATCACCAAAGTTGCCTCAGCTTGAGAACTTGGGTACGAGAGGGGAAAGTCCTGAAATGAGCACCCCCGCTCGCCCGATCAAAGGTCAGCCTTTACTAACATGATATATTGTTTTTATAAACACATGCATTCTTATTCTGGTTTATTAGCTAACCTTACTAGGTGATGCACACAGCATACAAGTATAGACCAAATCACTCAATTTGGAACAAAACATCTCATGTTTGTTTTCGAAAATGGTTTGAATTTGCCACCTCAAGTGGGCTTAGAAATGAGGATTTGTCACCAAACAAGGTGGGCTTAAAACATGATGATTTGTCACTTCAAGTGGGCTTAAAACTCACATTTTGATGAATTGTTCCAAAGCAATCTAGCCATCATCCACAGGCATTCATGCAGTTATAGCAATTAAGCAAATAGCCTCATGGCAAGTATGCTAATATGGAAATCACTTACACACATGCAAGGATGCTAAAGCGAAAACACTTACAGTGTACTCTAAGCCAAAGAAAGAAAACTAGTTAGAAATCAATGCATGATCGTAGCTATGTTAAGATGACTAATGCAACATATGCAAAATGCAGCTAAATATGCTCGGCTATTCTAAGATGGCATGTGAATGCAACACTCGACAACATGCTTTGAAACACATATTTAAGTAAGTATTGAAATTCAATGTAGTTTGAATGATGCGCCGAGCCCGGTGCATGCAATACGAATGAATGATGCAAACATGCAAGCATAATGTATGCTAATTGAAATATGCCCTAATCTAACCACTGAAAGCTGATAAGTAAAAGGGAGAAAGAAGTGGGGGTTAGAAGACATGCACACACACACGCATCCTTATTACAACAATATGCCCTCTCGAAGGAGGGTCCGAATAAAAGAGAGCTAACTAGTTACGCTAATTAAGCTAACTATTACAAACTAAACTAATTAACTATTCTAGTTAACTAATTATTACAACACAATGGAAAACAGTTAAAAGGGCCTCGAGGGCAAAGGATGCATGCATGCTCGAACTGCTTCCTTCCCGAAAATCCGTCACTTTGCCACCGGTTGCCTCTGTTTGCATTTGCCTTGATCCCGAACATCGGACCAATCTCCAGGTTGTTTCTGCTCCAGAACCAGAACAACTTTGAACCACCTTCAAGCTGGTGGGCAGTCGGCCACCAAGGAAAGCTGTAGGCCACTTAAAGTGGCCAATCGGCCACTTCCTCTGGCCGGTTGGCCACTTCCCCCTGCACACTCCAGTTTTGCTATAGATAGAGCACAAAAGGGACAAGGCATTTGCAGGGTGTAGACCGCCCGAACTCAGTCCGCGCCCCCCCCCCTTTCAGAGAGGGTACGAATTGGGTTCTAGCTACTATAGTTCAGACTCCTGTCACGGTTCTGAATCTCATCTCACAAAGTGCAATGTAAGACTGATAAATTACCAAAGAGTCCAAATTTGGCAATTGGTTTTGAAAAATCAATTTTGAATCAAAAAGCGCCAAACATGTACTGCTTTGCCAGATTTTAGAGTCGCCACCTAAATATTTTGTTTTGGGAAATTTAGGAAATCCTGACTCATGCCAAAGGCCACATGTTTGTCATCACCAAAGTTTTCTCGGCTCGGGAACTTGGGTACGAGAGGGGAAGGTCTTGAAATGAGCACCCCCACTTACCCGATCAAAGGATCAGCCTCTACTAACATGATATGTTGTTTTAAAAACACATGTGTTCTTGTTTGGTTATTGGCTAACTTACTATGTGATGCGCACAACATACAAGTATAGACTCAATCGCAAGAATTGGAACAAAACATCTCATATTTGTTTTTCGAAAATGGTTTGAAAGTGCTACTCGCAAGTAGGCTAAGATGCAGATTGGCCACCCTCAAGTGGGCTTAGAAAACAACATGATTTTGCCACTCCGCAAAGTGGGCTTCAAACGCACATTTTGATGAATTGTTCCAATTCAAGCAATGAAACCTTCATCCACAAGCATTCAAATAGGTAAGCAGTTAAGCAAATAGTCTCATGGCAAGCATGATATCATGACAACACTTACACTCATGCAAGGATGCTAAAGCATAAACACTTACAGTGTACTCCGAGCCAAAACAAAAGCTAGTTAGTAATCAATGCATGATCCTAGCTATGTCAACAATGCCTAATGCAACACATGCAAAATGCAACTAAGTAGGCTCGGCTATCTAAGATGGCAAATGAATGCAACACTTGATAACATGTTGTTAAACATGTATTCAAGTAAGTATTGAAATACAATGCAGTTTGAATGATGCGTCAAGCCCGATGCATGCAATACGAATGAATGATGCACGCATGCAAAGCATAAGTATGCCAATTGAAACATGCCCTAAAACTAACCATCAAAAGCTGCTGAATAAAAGGGAGAAAGACGTGGGGTTGGAAGACATTCAAACACTCACGCACACTCATTACAACGTTGTGCCCTCTCGACGGAGGGTCCAAATGAATTAGCTAACTAGCTACACCTATTAAACTAATTATTACAAATCAACTAATTAACTATGCTAGGCTAATTAATTATTACAAAACTTTAACTAATTAAACAAATTAATTAAGTTACAAAGCCAATTAAACTTAACAAATAAAGCTTTAAAAGATGCTGCCACAGCTCTGTTTGGAAAATGAACATGCATGCACTCAGTTTCTTGCCCCGAAAAGCTCTCTATATGCTCTTTAGAGGCTTTGTTTGCAGGGTGTCTTCCAGTTCTTCTTGCTGAAACTTACCAAAACAGTGCTGGGAAGTGCACCAGTGGCCTGTCGGCCATGAATGGTGGCTGCCGACCCCCTTGTCGGCCAAGGATACACACTACCGGCCACAGATGAAGAGGTGCCGGCCACTGGTGTGCTGTGGCACCAAGCTGCAATAGAGCACAAAACAGAGGAAATGGAGGGTCTCCCAAGAACATGTATGTACTACGCCCCTCCATATCATCTCAAAACATCAAGGGAGAGGCACTATTGGATCCAAAACCATCAATCAAGCATCTCAATGCATGATGGTCAAAGATCCAACTTGCACGAACTCAATAAATGCAATGCAAACAAGACACTTAGACCATCTCCTTATCATGAGAGTCAAAGACAATGGAGACCAAAAGAGATTGGCTCATTTCATCACTCCAAGTATGAAATGAACTAATCCACCTTGTGTTCAACACAACATCTGGTTGAACACAATGCAAAGGAAGCAACATGACACGCAAACAACATGCCAATCTTGGCATGAAATGCAAGACTCTAACATGCAAACACTCATGCACAACATGCTAGAATACTTAAGCATTAAAAGCTAGTGAAAGACACAACACTAGAATCATGCAAAGCAATGCTCGATGGACTAAACCAACACCAAACAAACCCCATGCATGCCAAAACAAAGGCCTAAACATGTTGGAATTGAAGCTCAAAGGACTAGACAAACATGCATACATGTTGGGCCACAGACAAGGCACAATGCTCAACTCTCAAACACAATCAAAGAGTGATATGCATGAGGATATGGCAATGCTATATGCTTTGAAATAAAGTGTTAAATAATGCCAAATCATCCAAATACCACAAATAAGGCATGCTAGAAGGTTCAAAACTCAAGACTAGCTCAGGCACTTGCACCATAGTCATATCAAGCAAGCCCCAAAGGGTCAAGATGACTCAAAATAGTCCCAAGGCAGGTCAAAACAATGCCAAAACATGGATGGAGTAGAGCTAACACATGTTAGAATGGGAGGCATAAAGCATGACATATGCAAGGCCAATGAGTGGGATTACACTACACATAACAAAACCAAGCATGAGGTGACTCCACCAACCAAAATTAGAGTTGTAACATGGAAAAATAAGACCAAAAACACACTGAGATGGTAGCCCAAAAGCTTAGGCATGCATGCATACATATTAGCCCATGATCAAGGCATAAGGCACAATTCTCCAAAAGCATTGAAAGAGTGATAAATGCAAGAATATGGCAGAGGTATATGGTCTGAAATAACATGCCAAATGATGCTATGCCATGCAAAAAGCTCAAATATGACATGCTAGAGGTCTCAAAGTGTATGGCTAGCAAAGCCAAATACACTATAACTATGCAAAGCCAAGCATGCATGACCAAAACCATTCAAATCAGACCTAAAGCATGCTAAAACATAGCCAAAAAAGTGATGGAGTAGAGCATACACATGCTAGACCAATAGGCTAAAATACCAAATACACTAGGCTAGTGAACCAAATTGCACTACAAAAGCAAGGAGCATGCAAGAGGAAACCAAACCAACCCAAAATAGAGTTATGACATAGAAAATAATGGCAAAAAACATGCTTGAACTAAGCAAATTCAAGGCACAAAGACATGCTACTTTGCAAGGCATGTAGGATTACACTACAAGTGCAATAAGCATGCAAGAGGTGACCAAGATAGCCAAAAACAGAGTTATGGCAAATATGAAAAGTCACAAAAATATGCTTGAACAAAGTCACAAAGAAGTAGAAACACATGCTCATTTGATAAGCCAACAAGACAAGCAAGCAAGACATGAGGAGAGAGGACCACCCTCTCCAATTTGGGACCTCAAAATAGGGATTTTACCACTGAAAATTCTCTGGATTTCAGTGGTTAAAAGGCCACAAAGAGTTGTTTTGAAAGGCCTTGAAAGATAGCTCAAAAGGCTTTACAAGCCAAGGAGCAAAAGGGAGAGACAACCCCCTAGCCAATCAAAGCTCAAACCAACACTTTTAGGACCGAAAAACAAAGAAAAAATAGAGGTTTTTGTAGTTCAAAACCACCCCAAAAATAGCCCCAAAGTAGTTGAAAACTATGGAAAAACAATAATGCACAAAGAGCTTAAAAGGGATAAGAGGTTACCTTTGAAGCACAGCAGCAAATTAGCCTCTTTTCTGAGCCAAACAACCTTCCAACAGCCCAAAAATAGGTTCCAAGGGACCTCAGCCCAATGGTGATCAACTTTGGTTAAGGGTCTCTTTGCAAAAGTGTAGAGAATTCTAAGCTTAAGGCTCAAAAACAAGAGGAGAATGAGAGAATTCTAGAGCGAGAGAGAGTTTTCAGCTCTAAAATTTCTAGAGAGAGAGAGGACTTTTAGTGTGAGAAGCTCCCACAATTGCTAACCCTTGCAATATATGAGATATGGCTCAATATATAGCAATATATGAGCATTTGGCCAAAAATATCAATACAGAAATATCTGGAGCAATATGGGACACAGCTAGAGGTAAAGATCTGGAAAAAATTGAGTTTTGTCATTGTTGGCCGACAAGGGATCATTTGTGGCCGGCAAGCATCATCAATGGCCGGCACTGCATCATCCATGGCCGGCACCCTTTACCAGTGGCTGGCAGAGAAAATATGCTCTCCATGTCCAACTTCAAACAAGCATAAATCCTTCATATGGACTCCTTTGTAGGTCATTCTTGTGTGAAAATTGTAGCCCTGGAAGTAAGCTTTCCAATGGTGGTATCCTGACATCAAAATTCCAACTGTGCTAAGAGATATCCCTCTTTTAGTGAAGCCGCTCAGTTTTCATCCTACTCAGATTGATGCCCAACTTCAACCAGCCATATCTCCTCTATTCGGATCGGCTTTAGGAGATTCGTGAGTGTAAAATGAAGCCCTGGAAGTCTTCTTTCCAACGGTGGTGGCCCCATAGCTGAAATCCATGTATACAAATGGATAGGCCTGATTTAGCGAGTGTTGTTCAACTCTCTCTTAACAGTTTATGCCCATTTTCTCTCCCAACTTGGTTTCTTCCCTCCTCTCCTCTTTTCTTCAACTTCAAACCCCTAAACAAGGTGTTTTGAAAGATTTTTCAGAGATTTTATCTCTCTTTCATTCATTTCCACTTTGTCCTTTGCCCAGTTTACCGAAAAGCGCAACATTTAACAAAATGCGAGTGTCGGAACATCGTAGGAACTTTTTCAATAAGTATTTTGAAAGAGAGGGTTTCAAGGTGTAAAATCTTTTGATCAAGATTGTTTTGGTCCAAAAAGAGGTATGAAGTTAGGATTTGACTCTCTCCTTGCCAAAGAAATCAACCCTTGCATTGCACAACTTTCATCACTAAGTAAATTATCAGTAGCACCCAAGTCTTAAGGGCGATAAAAAATGGGGTATCTATAGTTGCCCATCTTTGATAGAGCTCGAAAGTCATGAAATGACATGAGTAAATGTCAAAGCCCAAAGACAACCCATTTTTGACAAAGCCGAAGACTTGGACAAACAAACAAAATACAGTTAAATAAATGGTTGCGCTCGTAGGCTGCCTACGTATCCTTTTGCAAGGAATCAAACCAGCGTAGTTCAGGGACAGGATGCAAAATGATACATAATGTAACAAAACAATACAAATGATATGCAATGCAACGAAACAATGCAAATGATATGCAATGTAATTGAATCATCAAACCACAAGTGGTGCAAAATCACACAAATATTATAAAGGGATGGAGATGCAACATCAAACTACGTTTAACACAGAAAAGGTGCCTGAATCCTCAAACCACAATTCTCTTAGTGGAATAGGCGTGTGCACATGCAGAACTGTGTGTTTCGCAGAAAGGATACAAGTAATTGGATGGCATGATATAAGTGAGGAGTGATCAGCTGAGGAAAGATCATGATCCTACATGCTAAATGCAACAAAACAATGTATGATGCAATGGATGCAATGGATGAAGTGAATAAGGCGCGCGGCCAAACCACATCTTGCCTAAAAAAGGCATGAACACAAAACAAACCACGTCTAATCACAGAAAAGGTGCCGACACCCTCAGACCACAATTCTCTTAGTGGAATAGGCGCATATACATTATCACAGAACCATGCTTCAACGAAGCAAAGTATGGGCGCATGCAAAACCAAGCTTAACATGGAAATGATGCATGATAAAACAATGCAGTAGATACATGTGATAAATGTTATATGCAATGTGATAGAAGTAATGCAACACTTATGATAGATACAATGATGCAGCTAGGAAGTGAAGGTACTTTGCAGGGGCAATTGGCAATGACTCACCTCATGCTACTAGGGATCTTCCTCTTCTTTTTGGTTGAACCACAGGTACTACTTTTCTCCCTGGCTATGGCCACAACTTTTCCTATTCTCCAACAGGGTGACAGACTAGGTTGGTTTAGTATCCATAATTGAGGTGCATATACGCTAACTCAACCTATGGGGCTGCCATACAGATTTCAAACCGAGGATACACCCTTGGTATTTAAACCAGACTTTAGTCTCGAAAATCCCAAACCTTTGCATTCTAGGCATTGGCCATTCGAACTCTAGTTTCCACCGTCTCAGTTGATCTCTTAGGAACTCACCGCTAACACAGGCAGGTGGCTATACTAGACCACTGGAAGTCGTTCGGGCACGACAAACACCAAAGGAATTTCACCTTTAGAGGATTTAAGGTCTCCTAGACCAGAGGGTGCACAAGACAGTGCGATGCGCAAGAAAGCGCGTGCACAAGAAAGTGCGATACGCAAGAAAACGCAAGTGCAGAAAAAAGCGCGAGGCGCAAGAAAGCGCGAGTGCACAAGAAAGTGTGATGCGCAAGAAAGCGAGGGTGAGATACAAAAAGTAAGTGCACGAGACAGTGCGAGTGAGTTAAAAATGCACAAGAAAGTGCGATAAAATGCATGCTCTATGCAAGTGAGGTGCACAAAAAAGTGCGAACAAAACAAATGATTGTGTGATAAATGTACTAAGTGAGATTATTGTGCGATGGATGCACAGAAGTGAGATTATTGTGCGGTGGATGCACAGAATGATTGGTTTACAAAGCAATACATATTGACTAACAACGCATGTTCCATACAAGATAAACAAACGATGTATGATGTTAACTGAAAGCATATTCTACGCATGAGTAAAGAGCACACTCTATGCAAATGGAAACCATATTCTATGCATGAGGCGAGCATATTCTATGTAACAGTGAAAGCATATTGAGGGAAATGAGCAACACTTTCAAAGATAATGCGTCGTGTATATTATGAGATGAGTATAGGGCGCTCTGCCACAACCTATTGAAATGTACTACAGAGGGAGGCAACTCAACAAAACTCTGTTAAGCACAAAACAAAGTCAATAGCAAGAATAGCCAATCACGCAGTTCAAAGCAACCCATATGTATGAACATGTAGGCATAACACACATGCATTAATCAGAGGGAACATGGCAATCCCCAAGAGAGCTTCAAAATGGTCGGAGATAGTTTATGAAAGTTGAATCATATCAGAATCATCATGGGGGTAAACCCACCCTAATCTAGGAAAAAGTGCCCAACAGATGACTTTGGCAAGCTAAGAGATAGGTTGGATCTATACCCTTTGTTCAATTGATGACTTGATCAAATGCACTGAAAATTGCCCCTAGTGTCCAGCCATTGGCCACTGTTTTCAATATTATGCAGGCACAGGTAATGGGGATCATCAGATTCATTGTCAACCCATCAGACTCATGCTTCTCTTCTGACATATTAAGAAACTTACTCCAGTCTCCTCCAAAGCAGTGATAGATTCCTCATATACACTAATCATAAATGTGTTGCCCCTTGCATGGGCACTCTCAGCTCGTTTATGGATTCCACACATGGACTTGTTTTCGAGTTCGAGCGAACACTTGTGTATGGAATTTTGACAATGCCACGCTGTTGAATCTTTTGAGTGACAGACCTGCTAAGGTGACTCGATGAATAGCACTTTTTGACAACACAGCAGACGTGTTATAGTGACTCGAATAACGACATGCTATGGTGACTCGATATAGAGTGCAGACTGAGAAAAACACTAGGCATAACACAACAGAATTCACAACTGACCCAAAAGCAGAAAAAGACTCAAGGTAATTGATCATTCATAGTGCCCCTAGTTTTACTGCTCCCATTAAAATTCAATTTTAAATCCTGTTTTGCTCAAGATAAAGATTCTACTGATAAGTTCAAGTATTGAAAATTGCTCCATTTGTCGATTCAAGTTAGTTCTTTCTTACCCAGTGCAAGTATATGATATGCACAACAGTCGATGTAGCTCATGGATTGATGTGAAGCTGACGACATGACTTGGGCAAGGTAATTGAGTTGAGACAGAATGAGATGGATATGATTAAGACCAAACTTTAGGATGAAGTTGCCTACGTATCCCAAGAATGGGAATCAGGTCAACGTAGTTCATGGCTGAGGTTCTCTCGGGTATTTAACCTCTCGTTTTACGCTCTGACTTTTGTCAAAGTCGCCCGTTTGGGGTTTTCAACCTTGTGAGCTCTATTTTTTTAATTTCTCATTTTTCATGCTCTAACTTTTGCGTAAGTCGCCCTTTCGGGTTTTTGGCCTAGCGAGCCTCTCAAGGATAATGTTACAACATTTGTGGTGAATGCGGTAAATGTGGTGAATTTGATCAATGGTCACCCTTGCCCTAATCACTGGCATTGACTTCGCCTTGATTTGAGCTTGGTTCTCCAACATGTCTTCTTCTTTTCTCTTGCTCCATTTTAAAGGTTGGCTCTTCTTGCACTACGGTACCTCCGCACATCGGCTTCTCCGAATTCAGACAGAAGTTCCTTTCTTGATAGTTGATTGGATTTCATTCGAATGGATGCCCCTGGCTTGACGATTAACTTCTTTCCTTTTTTTTTTCTTTTCATTTTTTCTCTTCATTTCTTTTCAATTTTCTTTTCTTCTTTCTTTTTCTTCTTCCTTTTTTTTTTTTTTTTTTTTTTTTTTTTGCCCATTTCTTTTCTCTTTGAAATAAAAAACACCAAGGGGAGTGATTCTATGATTTGTGAAATCTGAAAGTTGCTTTATACTTATAGGTCTGAAAGCCACCTTGTGCTTGTCAAAATGATCGCCTAACAACGAAGAGAATCCCCATGACAATGTAAAAGACCACACAAAATTCTGAACCTAACTTCAGTGACTCAAAGAAAAAGACTCAATTGATGCTACAATGCAAGAAAAGGAAGAAAATAGCACCCACAACAAAACTATTTACAAGACAAATATCAAAACAAAATAAAGCACTTCTGAGACCAAAGGGGATTACCCTTCTCCAAGTCCATCTGCAGAATTCAAAAACAACTTGAAGTAGCCCATAGGAAGGCCCAGACCTGCCTTCAATACACATCCACACCCAAAAGGATTAGTTTCAGACTTTTTCCCTAGTTGAACCTGAGGTCCACCCTAGTTCAGACTGAGGTTCCTCATTCCAACCACCAGTGTTGGCAGCACTACTTCATAAATCTTCCACACATCAAGATCAAGTGAATTTTTCGTCTCTTCAAAGACATTGTTCCTTTTGCTCAGATTGGAATCAGAAGATTCTGGGGTGAACTTAATGGGTTCGGGCTCATTAGCGGATATGATATGTTGGCTAGGGGAATGTTTTGCCATTGGCAAGCTATTTGTGGGTTTTATGCTATGGCATGGCAATCTATTGCAGTCAGGGAGGAGGTCATTGACAGCTTTGGGATTTTCAGGTGGGGTGATGACTTTCTTATCAATCAGGTCTTGAATTTCATGGCGAAGGCGAAAGCAACGATCTGTATGATGACCGTACTGCTGGTGAAATGTGCAATATTGGGTAGAGTCGTGTGTAGGTAGAAGAGACTTAGGGAGAGGCCGAGGATTAAGCAGCTTGAGATACCCTTTCTCCATCAGTACCCTCAGTGCACAGGTTGGGCTCATATAGAGGGGAGTGAAAGTTCGTTTTAGGGAGGGAGAAGCACTAGGTTTAGAAACGTTGGCAAAAGGAGTACCGGGTGTTGGTCGGGTATCCATAGGCTTGGGACCAGAATTAGGATGGGTGTTTCTGGTAGGGCATCCCTTTCCATTATTTGCCCCATGATTCAAAATGCTCTCATGCTAAGCGTCAAAAGTGTACTCCACCGTTTTTGCAACAATTTTAAGCACTTGCTGTCTACTTTGCCCTTTGACCTTCAATGCCTTGATAACCTACTAAAGTTGTGCATAAGAATCAATACTTGCCCTGGCTTTGTCTTTGCCACTTGTTTCTACTTGGCCAAGGGATTGGATTGCTATGTCAGAGCGGAGTCCAGTTGTTGTTGCCATGTCACCACCCAGACTTGGAATAGTTTCGAATTGGCCTTTTTCACCTACAGTTTGCTCCAAGGTTAAGGACCTTGGTGACTGGATCGAAACGCCAAATGTCAAATCTGCCACTATTTCTTGAAGGTCTTCAATCATTCCCAACATCTCAGCAGTAGTGGGTTCACTCATGTTGCGCCCTCGGCGTTCTTGAACCGGATTGGGTGCATTCATCATACACAAATTAGTACTTTTCGGAATGAACACCTCAGGCTTGGGTAAATGGGCTGGAGTGATGTATATGCTGGGGTTAAAGGTAGGCGGTAGTGTATAGATGAGGTTAAGGTAGGTAGGAGATATTTGGTCATTGGGATCTGGAGGTGGAGCTATCGTCTAGTTGTCGATGAGATTATGGACCTCATGACAAAGACGGTAGCAACGATCGGTGCCATGACCGCGCTGCTAATGATAAACACAATATTTAGTGGGGTTATGTCTGGCAAGGAGTGGGTCAGGCAGAGGTTGAGGATCGAGAGGTTTGAGATACCCTCTTTCCATCAAAACTTTTAGTGCGCTGGTTAGGCTCATATAGAGGGGGGTGAAAATTCTAGCTTTAGCTCGGGCTGGGCTGGCTGTTTGTAGGCTTGGTTTGGCAAAAGGGTCTGCTGTGGTGACTGTATTGATTTTAGTGGGTGTGGGAGTGGTGCTACTACCAGCATTAGTACTCCTGGCAATCACCTTCCTTATCGGTCACTTGTTCTAGGAATGATCCCACTGTTGAACGCACTCTCAATCTGCACCCCTAATTCATACAAAATTTTGAAGGTGAATAGTGGAACAACTATTAACTTCTGCAACAAGTTAGGCTTAAGGTTCTGCATGACTATCCGCACTTGGTCCCTCTCAGAAGGGCGATCTGCCATCTGTGCCGCCTTTGCTCTCTACCTTACAACAAATTCTGCAAAAGACTCTGGCCCTATTTGGTAGAGCTGTGGGAAAGTGCTTATAGCTTATGCCTAAACAACTTATAGCTTATAACTATAAACATAAGCTGATTTCTGACTTATAAATTAAGCATCTCCTGCCCCACTCAAAGAATAAGCTGATTTCTGACTTCCAAAAAGCTATAAGCTATAAGCTAAACCAAACACATCAAAATAGCTTAAATTAAGCTGAAAGCTGAAATAAGCAGCTTTTAAGCTACACCAAATAGGGCCTTTGTAGGATTCTGACGGGTTGCTTCAAGCTCTTGAATGGTCACTTCAAGTTGGGTATTGTAAGAGTACTGATTGACAAACGCCTCAGCCAACTCTTCTTAGTTCTGCTTCACTGTATCCTCCAACTTGGTGTTCCAAGTGGCTGCTATACTCGATAGGGTTCTCCCATATAGAGAGAGCCTTTGAGGCTTAGTCAGACCTACCGATTTCAAGATGTCCAAGAAAAGCCAGATGTGTACCATAGGATCTCTAGACCCATCGAAACAGTCAATGTATGGCATTTCGAATCTATCTGGGAGCCGTATAGCAGCCTCGGTGTACCCATCCTCAATGTCGGGAATGGAATCAAGTCCCTGTGCCTTTTTAAATTGCTTCTCAAGATTAGTAATCTTCACCGAGGTTAGGTTCAGATCATTAACATCAAGGGGATAAAGCCTCTCATTAGAGTGCACCAGGGGTGTGAAAACTCGAGCTCGAGCCACCCCTCCTCGGAGATCCGGACCTTGCACATTTTCAGTTGGCGGAGGTGGGTCAAAGTTCGGCTGGGGGCCCAGGACTGGATGTGTAGTAGATGCCCCAGATGGGCGCTGCATTTCAGCATTTGTCTCATCTTGTATAGCAATTCCCTAGTTTAAGGCCGTTCTCATGGCCACAGCTTCTTCTGGACTCTGAGCTATCACGGGTCTGCTGAGTCAGAAAGGTGTAACCTAAATGCTGACCAACAAGGATTTCGACCTGGTTATACCTGATGTATTTGAATTGGATTAGTTTAGACAGATTTGACTGGATTGGGCTTTTCAGAGTGGGCCTTTTGACATTGGCTGGTTCTTTTCTGAGCTGACCTTTGGCAGATCAAATGGATTGGGCCTTTGCTAAGTGGGTTTTTTTTTTTGGGATTTGAGTAGACTGTGATGGGTTAAGGTAAGTATTGCTCCTTCTCTGGCTCAGACAAACCTAGCAGTGAAAACAAATGCTCCATTAGATCGAGATACCGGATATGCTGGTCAAAACAAAGCAAGATACAATTTTTCCCTTGGTTCTGGTTCTGGTATATTTCCACCATATCGAACACAAACCCCTGGATTTTGACCAAAATCTGATTCTGATATGATCCCCAAGGCTTGAAGAGGTCCTCCTCCATATTAAGACTCTCAAAGGATTGTGTCACACATTCCCAACGAGTTCACATTCTGCACAAAAGCACTCAAAACACCCCTATGAGAGGTTAGGGTTTCCCTGTCCTATTTTGTCAGGAACTAGGGGTTCACTATGCAAACACACAGTTTCACACAGTCCTGCATTTGGGTAAGTAACCTATCCTAGTTTGGAATAGTCTCTAAGGATTCCGATATGCAACTAGGTCGAATGGTCAAAAAGGGTGCCTCGGTAAAAATCGAGGTTTGTGCTCCCATCGTGGCAGAGCCTGTAACCGGTCCGCTTTATGGCACGCTTTTCTAAGCAAGCCTCTAGTGAACCATTCAGGAATAGCATATGGCAAACATAGTGCCTAGGCACACCGATGCAAATGCAATGCAAAGAAACACAAAAGTGTAAACAAAACAACATATTACGATGTTTGAGTCAGGTTCTCTAAATCCCAAGCGGAGTCGCAAGAAATTGTAGACCGCTCGAACTCGCTCCGCATGCCCCCCCTTTCGGAGAGGGCGCGAATTAGGTTCTAGCTACTACAGTTCAGACTCGTGTCACGGTTCTGAATCTCATGTCACAATGTAAGACTAATAAATCACCAAAGAGTCCAAATCCAGCAATTGGTTTTGAAAAATCAATTTTGAATCAAAAAGCGCCAAACATGTACTGCTTTGCCAGATTTTAGAGTCGCCACCTAAATATTTTGTTTTGGGAAATTTAGGAAACCCTGACTCGTGCCAAAGGCCACGTGTCTGTCATCACCAAAGTTTTCTCGGTTCGAGAACTTGGGTACGAGAGGGGAAGGTCTTGAAATGAGCACCCCCGCTCGCCCGATCAAAGGATTGGCCTCTACTAACATGATATGTTGTTTTAAAAACACATGTGTTCTTGTTCGGTTATTGGCTAACTTACTATGTGATGCGCACAGCATACAAGTATAGACTCAATCGCAAGAATTGGAACAAAACATCTCATGTTTGCTTTTCGAAAATAGTTTGAAAGTGCTACTCGCAAGTAGGCTAAGACGCAGATTGGCCACCCTCAAGTGGGCATAGAAAACAACATGATTTTGCCACTCCGCAAAGTGGGCTTAAAATGCACATTTTGATGAATTCTTCCAATTCAAGCAATGAAACCTTCATCCACAGGCATTCAAACAGGTAAGCACTTAAGCAAATAGCCTCATGGCAAGCATGCTATCATGACAACACTGACACTCATGCAAGGATGCTAAAGCGTAAACACTTACAGTATACTCTGAGCCAAAATAGAAGCCAGTTAGTAATCAATGCATGATCCTAGCTATGTCAACAATGCCTAATGCAACACATGCAAAATGCAACTAAGTAGGCTCGGCTATCTAAGATGGGAAATGAATGCAACACTTGATAACATGCTGTTAAACATGTATAAAAGTAAGTATTGAAATACAATGCAGTTTGAATGATGCGCCAAGCCCGGTGCATGCAATACGAATGAATGATACACGCATGCAAAGCATAAGTGTGCTAATTGAAACATGCCCTAAAACGAGCCATCAAAAGCTGGTAAATAAAAGGGAGGAAGACGTGGGGTTGGAAGACATTCACACACTCACGCACACTCATTACAACGTTGTGCCCTCTTGATGGAGGGTCCAAATGAATTAGCATGCAATACTAAGTTTACACCACTAAACCAGCTCTGGACAAAGCTTAACCATGCCAAGTTAAGGGTCAAGAACATGCTGAAATGGAGCTCAAGAGCTTCGGCAAACATGCATACACAATGGCTCACTTTTAAGGCATAAAGCACAACTCATCAAAAGCATTGAAATAGTGAAACATGAGGGAGTATAGCCACATTACACACACTGAAATCATGTTAGAGATGAGGCCAAAGCATGCAAACAACTCAAGTAAGCCATGTTAGAGACCATGAAACTCAAAGCTAGTGAGCAAAAATGCACTAAGGCTATACAAAGCAAGGCATGCATGACCCAAAACACTTAAAATAGAGCTTAAGCATGGAAAAACATGGATAAAATCATGCTGGAGTGTAGTCAAAATAGACTAGAATGATGGTCCAAAGTATAGAGCGTGTTGGGCTAGCAATGTAGAATTACACTACAAGTGTATGAAGCAGTCAAGGGACAACCAAACCAGCCAAAAATAGAGTCATATCTGGTCCAAAAAGTCACAAAAACAAGCTTAAACAAAGCCACAAAGGAGTGTAAAAACATGCTCATTTGATAGGCCCTCTATGCATACAAACAAGACAAGAGGAGAGGGGACCACCCCCTCTCATTTTAGGCCTCAAAACCACATTTCTACCACTAAAAATCCACTGGATTTCAGTGGTTAAAAGGCCAAGAGAAGGTGATCTCAAAAGCTTAAAGAGATGGCTCAAAACAATGCAAAATAAGGCACAAAAAGGGGTGGACCAACCCCAACACCAATGAAGCCTCAAACAAACATTTCAAACACTTGAAAATAAAGCTTTTTACAGTTGAAAGCTAAGCCAAAAAGAGCACGCAAAGATGGCTCAAAGAGTAACCAAACCAAAGCTTAAAAATGAGAAAAGGGGTTACCCTTGAAGCATTGCAACAACAGCACCTTCTTCAGCCCAAAACTAGCTTTTATGACCCAAATACCACCTCCAAGAATCTCAGCTCAAAGATGGTGGTGTGTGGCTAGGAGTTGTAGTGCAAAAGTGAAGAAACGACACACTTTAAGGCACAAATATATATATACATATATATAGAGGAATATAAAGAGGGAGATATATGTATGGCTCTAAAGAAATTTTTCTGAACCTGGAAAAGGGAGAGAGAGCCTCCCACTTATAGAACTCTAAGCTTCAAAGCTTGGTTAAATCCCTTCATATGTATGGAGGATGTAATTTGTGCTCTCCAACTAGCACAGTTGGCATCCACAAACTCTGCAGAAAACACAGGAAAGCTGCAGACCACTTGAAGTGGTCAGCCAACTACATGCACTGGTCGGCCGACCAGTGAAAGTGGTCAGCCAGGGGGAGGAATGGTCTGCACTCAAAAAGCAAGGTGGTGGCATGGTGGCCGACCACTTTTGGTGGTCCAAAGGCCACCAAGACCAGTTGGCCGACCAAAAAACTGGCCGGCGGGGAAGAAAAGTGGTTTTCAGGAAGAGAAACTGGTCTCCAACCCACATTCCACCCTCCAAGCAAGGAAAATAAGGTTTGTGCCAAAAACAAACCAAAACGGATGAAAGACGAAAGTCCGGGGGACAAGACGCGCAGTCGGAAGCCTCGAAAACTAGTCTACGGGCACCAAAAGTGGTCTACGAGGGAAAAGTAGTTTACGACCACAAAAAAGTGGTCTCCCAGACCTTTGTGTCCCTCTAGACCATGGCAACAAGGCATGGTTTGAAAACCAAGCCAAGAGGAGAACGTTAAGCGGTCCCGAGACAAGGTGCATAGCCAAAGGCTCTGAAAACTGGAAACTAGTCTCCAAGAGGAAAAAGTGGTCTACGACCACAAAAAGTGGTCTACAAACCTCTCTCTCCCTCCAGGGAAGGGAATACAAGGTTTGGTTCACAAACTGAGCCAAAACACAAAGAGTTCACAGGCCCGGAAGTAAGGCACTCAGCCGAAAACTCAAAAAACTCGAAACGAGCACAAACATGCACGATCATTGAGCACTCAATCGATGACGTCAGAGCCTTAAGGTCAGTCAAAAATGGGGTGTCTATAGTTGCCTCTCTTTGACAGAACTCAAAAGTCAAGAAGTGACGGGAGTGAATGTCAAAGCCCAGAGACGACCCATTTTTAACAAGGCCGAAGACTTAAACAAACAGGCAAGATAACAAAGAGATGCGCCACAGGCAGAGGCAAGATGCAAATGACATGCACAATGCCGAACATAACTTATGATCATGTAAAAAGGACTGATCTCACCCGGAGTTCCTCTGACTGAACTGCACATACAACATTGTCTGATTGTGCTAGCTTCGAATGAACCGTGCATACAATATCGTGCCTGCACAAAAAGAAACTTTGATAGAAACAATATAGTAGAAATGCATGTAGGTAGAACGCACATAACAATGCAAGTGAAAAGGTTGCATAACAATGCAAGCGGAACGTGTGTGACAACGCAAGTAAAGAGGTGCATAACAATGCAAGTGAAACGTGCATGGCAACGTAAGTAAAGTGTACATAACAATGCAAGTAGAACGTGTGTGACAACGCAAGTGAAGAGGTGCATAACAATACAGGTGGAACGTGCATGACAACGCAAGTAAAGAGGTGCATAACAATGCAAGTAGAACATGCGTGACAACGCAAGTAAAGTGTGCATAACTATGTAAGTAGAACGTGCATGACAATGCAAGTGAAAAGGTGCATAACAATGCAAGTGGAACGTGCGTGACAACGCAAGTAAAGAGGTGCATAACAATGCAAGTAAAACGTGCGTGACAACGCAAGTAAAGTGTGCATGACAATGCAAGTGGAATGTGCGTGACAACGCAAGTAAAGAGGTGCATAACAATGCAAGTAGAACGTGCGTGACAACGCAAGTAAAGTGTGCATAACAATGCACGTAGAATGTGCGTGACAACGCAAGTAAAGTGTGCATAACATGCAAGTAGAACGTGTGTGACAATGCAAGTAAAGTGTGCATAACAATGCAAGTAGAACGTGCGTGACAACGCAAGTAAAGTGTGCATAACAATGCAAGTAGAACGTGTGTGACAACACAAGTAACGTGCATGACAACGCGAGTAAAGTGTGCATGAGAATGCAAGCGGAACATGCGTGACAACGCAAGTAAAGAGGTGCATAACAATGCAAGTAGAACATGCGTGACAACGCAAGTAAAATGGGTGCGTGACAACGCAAGTAACGTGCGTGACAACGCAAGTAAAGTGTGCATAACAATACAAGTAGAACGTGCGTGACAGCGCAAGTAAAGTGTGCATAACAATGCAACTAACGAGCATAACAATGCGAGATAGGTGTGTATAACAATGCGATGAATATGCATAACAATGCATTTAACGTGTAACTTCAAAAGCATGTTTGAAACAAAATGCCCAATAAGGAAATACAAGCCTTAATGAGAGAAATTCAACCGTAACCTCCGATTTACCTCTCGGAGGGGTTCCCAACATAGTTTAAAAGGATACACCTCGCTCTTGATGAGTGACGATGAGCCATGCATTGAAGACTTAAATTGAAGTTTCGGTGGCGGCATTTTGAACCGAAAAGTGTACTCTTCTTTCACTTTCTGGAGAGCTGAGGACTCCAATCATCACAAAAACACATAGGGAGGACAATAGGGCCCTGGAGACCACCCAGGAGGGCTGCCGACCACCTACGTAGCTGGCCGACCAGTTGAAGACCACTTAAGTGGTCGGCCGGCCAGAAAAACTGACTGGTCGACCAATTTAGCAAAACAGGGGCAACTTGGTATTTTAAGGTTCGGCCCTTTAAGTATACAACTCCAAAACACATTTGCTCACAAACACAAGGTCGAAATCCACTCTCCTTCTTTCCTAGACCCGTTTCTCTCTCAGATCCGCACTTTATACGCGTTTTCTAACGTCCCACGCGAAGTTGATTCGCGAAAACTTTCGATTCTCTTCGATTTGAACCGATCAGAATTTGTTTTCGGAGCTTCTTTCTCCATTTTCACCACTTGAGGTATGTTTCTCTCGAAGTTTAGCACCTTTTCCCGATCTTTGACTTTTGTTGACTTTTTCTCTTCCCAAGAGTTGACTTTTTGCAATTTTGGCTCATTTTGCTCATTTTTGCATCTTTTTTCAGATGGCTAACAATATTCCACACGACGGAGGTTCTCCACGAGTAGCTTATGCCATTGCCTCCGAGGATGCGGCCTTTCGACCCGGAGAGGTACCACCCGCAGGAGCACATACTACCTCCCAGCACCTTCCATCATTTCACAGATTTCGCGCGGCAAGCACCTACAGACTTGCTACTACGGGAGCCTGAGTCCCACTTATCTCATCAGGGGCGTGAGCTGCGTACTTCACTTTTACATTTTTTGCGATGTATTTTATATTTCTTTCACATTTCATGCTTTCGCTATGCATTTTACCTGCTCGTTCTAAACACATTTACATACACAGTACTTTGCTCATTCTGAACACAACTTGCACACAACATTTTGCTCATTCTGAATATAGCTCATACATAACATTCTGCTCACTTGGCACATAGCTCACAACACAGTATTCTGTTCATTTGGGCACACAGCTCAAAACACAGCATTCTTTTCATCGAGCACACAGCTCAAAACACAATATTCTGTTCATTTGGGCACACAGCTCAAAACATAGCATTCTTTTCATTGGGCACACAGCTCATAACACAAAACACTGTTCATTCTGAACACACAACTCATAACACAAGACACCTCATAACACACGATAATCTGCTTGCTCATTACGAACACCTGACTCATAACACGATTTCGCTGCTCGTTCTGAATCACATACATTCTGTCAGCAGCGGTATCTTCCCGTTTCACCCGGGGGTGCGGATTGATTATCGCGAGGGAGTGGTACATGGAGCTCCCAGATGCTGTTCGACATATTGTGGATGAGGTAGGGTTTGGCCCATTTCGTATGGGGTTGTCGCGTCATCCAGGGAGCAGGACCCTTCTAGGTGCACTTGTAGAGAAATAGTGAGACACCACCAACTCCTTCCATTTCTCAGCCACCAGGGATATGACGATGGACCCATATGACTTTTCAATGCTGACAGGCCTTGACATGGCAGGCCGATCGATCCCATACGATACCGATATAGGTGAGTGGGAGGCGGCTTGGACTTATCTGCTCGGAGCCCATCCGCCAACCGACAGATCATCAGGCAGGGTCAGGTACACTTGGTTCGCCGAGCAGTACAGGAGGACTACACCTGAGACTTTTGAGGCCATACAGCAGTATGCCCGGGGATTTCTGATGTTCCTTCTCGGGACCACACTGTTCTCTGATAGGGGGAACACGGTCAGCCATTATCTTTTCAATGCTCTAGTAGACCTATCACAGGTCTGGCACTTTGATTGGGGTGGTGCTGGCCTCGCTACCCTTTATTGCTACATGAGCGCGACCTCCCACAGGCGGGAGAACATAGTAGGTGGCTACTAGAGAGCCTGTGAGGTACATTCTGCCCTCTTGGTTTACATTTCTATTTTTCATTATCTGTACACTGTACACTGCACACTGCACACATTACATTCTATACTCTGCATTTTGCACTCAGCTTTCTGCATTTTCTATATATTCTGTATTTTGACAGCCACTGTCTTGCTTTTCACAGCTGTGGGTTTTCACTTATTTCCCGATGCTCACCCCTAAGCTGGAGGTGGAGACGCCTCTAGATATACCATACTCGCGCAGATTCGAGGGTTGGTGCCGGCCTAGACTTCGAGAGACTCTACTATATCTCCGGTAGTATTTTGACACCGTACGGGCGACGGAGGTAAACTAGAACTCTCAGTTCTTCATGCTTTCAACTTTGGTTCATCTTGCATATTTATGATAACAAATCAATTTATGCACTTGCTACCCTCAGGTCACCTAGCAGCCTTGGATAGCCATGCCAGGGTATTCTCGGTTCCAGTTCGCTGGGGCATGGGGCACCTCCTGATACAAGGTTTTGTTTGAGGGACCAGTCGGCAGAGCTTGGTTTCTCGAGGATCACTTCATGCGCTAGATGATGGGTAATCTTGCTCAGGAGATCCCCTCACCGCCTCTACTGGACATGCGATCCACAGAGAGCCTCACTCCCCAGGAGGTTGACGACCTTATGTTGGGTATTGACGTAGTTCTTTTCCTGGAGGATGGGGAGTACAAGACATATCGCCATACATACTTGATGCCTCCACTGATAGGTGTCCGTACCCCCACGAGAAGAGCTGCTGATATGCCATCATCGAGCTACACTCGAGCTGCAGACATTCCTTCCACTAGTAGGGCTAGCACATTGAGGGGCAGGACTAAGGGGATGCCTCCCACTAGGCAGTATGCTGGATGGCCAGATCTTTCGACGAAGCTGACAGGATGACAGTATGGAACACCATACTAGATTTCACTAAAGCCTTCATTGCCAGATCATCAATATGTTAGTGACCTTGACTCACCACTGGTATGCTCCATGGTTTTCATTTTATCATTCAGATAGTTAGACAGTCATTCATTCATTCACTGATGACTTGAACTTGCACCTACAGTCTCCCAGAGAATATACTTAGGGGTTGCTCGGGGTGGTAACCTCACTCAAGAGTATGGTCTTGCGGAGGGAGATGCTGTTGTATGCCTCCGGCATTCCAGTACTTTTCAATTTCCTTGTATTTATCATACTTTTGATAACATACCAAAACTGGACATTTCACTACACTAATTCACTGCATGTGTAGAGCACATCTAACACATCACATTCATGTACTATATCTGCATGCACACATTCCATACACCATACTTGCAACTGCATCTGATATACATACTCTGGCTGATGTATCCAAACTCCCTTTTCAGGTCACAGCACTACAGCCCGGGCCATCCAGGCCTTCTCGAGCAGCTAGGAGAAGGGTCTCGACTCGCGGCTGAGAGAGACGCAGAGCACCTGCCAGACAAGATAACGAGTCCAGCGAGGAGGAGAGGTCAGCTCATCCTCAGTCAAAGACATCTGTGAGCGAAGACACCGGGTTCGATTCGAGGGCGGAGGCAATGCCGAAGAGGATTCTGAGGATGGCGGCTCCGATTCAGACGGGGGTGCCAGCGGCGGTGGTGCAGAGGCTACTCAGCCGAAGAGGATGAAAAGGGCCTCTCGATCTTGAGCTAGATAGCACTAACCCAGTTGTTTTTCTTTGTTTTCTTTTTACTAGTAGTTGTAGCACATTTGTACAGCGTTAGGTAGTTTTATTTTCCTTAAAACTTGTACCTTGTTGTAAAAAGAAACAATGATGGAATGAAAAACATCTTTTTGTTCAAAAAGTGTTGTATTTGTGTTCTAAGCATCGCATCACATCTTTTTGCACAAAAATGAGATTGAATGGAAATTAAACATCGTGTATTGCCATGTCAGGTAGTGAACCAACGCGACAAACTAAACAATTTAACTGAATAAACAACAACAAGACCTTAGCAAGTATCCAAATTGATAAGCGAAGAGCAACAACTCGATAAACAAAGAGCAACAACTCGATAACGAAAGAGTAACAACTCGATAAGCAAAACTTAACAACTCGATAGGCAAATGCATATTGGGCAAACAACGTGACAAAACACATCCAAAACAAAGGTAAACTCAGACCTTCAGCACTCTCAACACATAAGAAGGCTAGGGACTTTCTTCTGGAGACAAGAAATAGCTGGAGACCACTTTTTACTCAAGGCCGACCACCAAAGAAGGCTGCCGACCACTTTTGTGGTCTGCAGACCAGGAAAAGTGGCCGGTCGACCAGTTGGCCTGGGGACCTCTAGATTTTTGCCACATGTCCTCTAAACAGTGCATTATCCTCCATAAAGGTTCCAGCTTCGTGGTTCCCTCATTTTAACTCAGTTTTGCACCAAATAGAGGCATTTCTCGTCCAAAATCTCACAAATTGGATTGCCAACTTGGATGGCTTGGAAAAGCTGAACTTCTAGGGCTTTGGCATAAATGCACTATTCACGCCGAATGCCATTTGTATTTTTTGTTCCTTCATGCCACAGCAAGATGTTGGAATCCGGTAACTCACGTCTTTAGCTTTGGCAGACAAGAGATGTGTCCCACTTTCAAAGACTTTCAAGATTTAATGGAATCCGAGCGCGAGGAAGAGATCTTGCCCCAGTTTCGCTTCGGCCACGTCCAAGCCTTAGGACGAATGTGCGGGCTCACTTTGCATGACGCTCGATCATTGACTCGCGACGGAGTGCTGGACATTCCGAGCTTCATTCGTCGGTTTTCTGATGCCGGTGACCACGGCAATTATCATTGGCAGGGTTTTTGATGACACGCGCTTTGCTTGTGCATGTTGTCTCATTTCTTGCTTGTTGTAGTCTCCGGTGGATCTAGCATCCATTTGATTGAGGTTGCCCAAGGCTTAAAAGTGGGCAAGAGCTGCATCGCCATGACATTAGCTGAGACATTGATGGGTTTGGACGCTTTCCATCGCCGAGAGACGACTAGATTTGCAGGGAGTCTACTACTGCTGCAGGTAATGTTTCCCACCCTATCTCACATATATTTCTCACATCACTCAACCCTTAGGCTCAAATTTTTTTTCTCTCTCAAGACCCTTGTCTCACTTTTCTCTCCATGTACACCTCTCTATTCTTTAATCTCTCATTTTTCATCCCTCTCCAGATATGGTTGATGGATAAGTTGAAGATTGTGGACTCATGCCCAGTATATTCAGCTCGTGGCTATTTCTTCAGGCGACGTCTAGTCGATGCCCCTGATGAGGGATGGTGGTGCAAATGGATGTGTAGTCTATCTGCTGTCAACATTGCTTGGTGTTGCCCTTGGCTCAATGTACCAGCGATGAGCTACAGCATGAATCGCCAGCTCGGGATTCAGTTGATCGGCCTGACACACTATGTCCTTTATTTCCCATTTCGAATCCAGTGCCAGTTCGAACATGATCAGACTTGCCTGAAGGAGGGAATAGAATACCTTGCCGCATTTCTAGTCTGAGGCACACAGCTAGCTCAGTATGCCACAACATGGAGAACGAGAGAGCTTCTAGCCCTGCTCTTACTTTCAGTTGCACCCTTTCTGATGAGTGCATAGCTTGGCTTGATGAAGAGGCACAAGTTGGGTCTACTTTGGCATCAGGGGCTTCCATAAGCTCTGAGAGGGGGCACAGGAACACCTAACTTGACTATGCCCCGAATTTATTTGCTTTAATCAGTACTTTCAAGTTTTCTTTATGAATGTAATAAAAAGCAACTTCAATTTGTAGTCAAGAGCAGGAAAACTCTGTATTGAAATCAATGTAATTGAAGGTTGTGGGTACTAAAAAATTTTCGTTTGGTCCAAAAATGGTCTAAGTCGTAAAAAGATTAATTTGAGCAAAATCAACTTTTATTAAAACTTTTCAAAACCATTTTCGATATAAATCACAACTGGGCATGCCCGAGATCTATCACTAAGATGTACAACCCTGGATCCTAGCAAGTAGAAAGTTGCACCTAGTCTGAATAGCATTGCACTGGAGATCACAACCGAGCTCTTGAATGCAGAATATACGAGGATGACCAACATGATCACATGGACGAAGTTCATCGGAAAAGTGTTTATGGCTGGACTTCAGAATGAAGTTGCCTACGTATCCCAAAGATGGGAATCAAGCCTTACGTAGTTCGACTTTGGTTCACTCGTGTATTAACACTCTCCTTTTGCGCTGTAACTTTTGCCAAGGCCGCCCTTTCTGGGTTTTCAACCTTGCGAGCTCAGTTTTTATTATTTTAGATTTTTCAAGCTCTAACTTTTGCCTAGGTCGCCCTTTCGGGTTTTCGGCCTAGCAAGCCACTCAGGGATAGTATTTCTTCAACTTGTCCATCTTAATCGGCTGGGAGAACTCAAGGCCATCTAAATCCATCAGAATGACAGCTTCACTTGACCAGATAGACCTGATGATGTAAGAACCAGTCCAATTGGGTCTGAACTTGCCCTTAGGGTCGTAGATGGGAGCTCGGTTGTCTTTGAGCACTAGATCCCCCTCTTTCAAATTCTTGGACTTAACCTTCTTGTTGAAAGCCCTGGCAATTCTTCGTTGATAACCTTAGACATGATACAGTGCTTTCAGCCTTCTTTCATTAAAGAGCATGAGTTCTTCAAACCCGCTTTGCTGCCAATCTACCTTAGCTATCTGACACTCAACCAGTACCCGTAATGATGGAACCTCAACTTCGATAGGCAGAACAGCCTTCATCCCATAAACCAAGGAATACAGAGTTGCCCTAGTAGAAGTTCGAATTGAAGTCCGGTAGCCCCAAAGAGCAAATGGCAGCTTATCTGGCCAGTCCCTGTAGGTTTCCACCATCTTCTACAGAATGCACTTGATGTTCTTGTTGGTGGCCTCAACAGCCCCATTGGTTTATGTACAATATGTAGATGACTTATGAAAAGCCACGTTGTATTTCTCCAACAAGTCGATCACCTCCTTCTTGAAGTGGGAACTATTATCCGAAATAATCTCATTCGGGACACCGTAGCGACAGATGATGTTGTTCCTGATGAACTTAGCAACATGCGATGCCTTCAACACTGCGTAAGATTGGGCCTCAACCCACTTTGTGAAGTAGTTTATCGCTACCAGAATGTACTCATGCCCATTGGACCCCTTCGGAGTGACAGCCCCAATCACATCAATCCCCCAAACTGAAAATGGCCATGGCGAAGTCATGTTGTACAGCTTTGACGGCAGAATATTCATGCGCTTTGCATAGATCTGACATTTGTGGCATCGTCGGACAAAGCCAATACAATCCTCCTCCATGGTGGACCAGTAATAACCCTGTCTAAGGATCTTCCAGGCTAGCATCACCCCACTCATGTGCGCTCCACACCCTCCTCCATGGATGGCCTCCATCAGGCGCTTGGATTCTTCAGCATCAACACATAGTTTGTGCATCCCGAGATGACACCTCTTGTACAGTTTAACCCCACAGACGATGAACTGAGCAGCCATTCTTCGAATTTCCCTCTTATCTTTGGCATTTGCTCCTAGGAGATACACTTCCTTTTCCAAGAAGTTCCAGATGTCGTAATACCAGGGATTTTCATCTTGTACCTCATCTATGGCAGCAATCAGCTCGTAGGCCGGCACGAATTTTTGTTCAATGATGATCGGACGCATCCGGACTCCAAAAGGGATGTCAATCATAGAAGATAGAGTTGCTAATGATTCAGCGAACCTGTTATTCTCTCTTAACAAATGGGCGAAATTCAGTTTCTCAAGCCCATGAATCAGAACATCCAAGGTCTAGTGATAGATTCTCATCTTTTCTTCTTTAACTTTCCAATCTCCTTTAGCTTGAAATACAACATGGTTCGAGCCCCCGATGACATCCAACCATTTTGCCCCTAGTTTCAGGGCGACTTCTAATCCAGCAATACATGCCTCATACTCTGCTTCATTGTTCGACACTTTGAACTGGAGTTTGAATGCTAAAGGTATAAGGGAATTGTCGGGTGCTATTAGCAACACCCCTATCCCATACCCGTATTGGTTTGAGGCTCCGTCAAAGTACATCGTCCAAGTCTCTTCTTCAACATACAGAATGGCCTCGTCTAGGAACAGATACTCAACGGCTTCATCCCCTTCAACTGGGTGATTGGCTAGGAACTCCGCTATCACGCTCCCATTCACTCACTTGCGCGTCATGTACTTCAGATCAAATTCGGAAAGCAGAAGCAACCAACGGGCTAGCCTACCCGTAAGTGCTGGTTTTTCAAAGAAATATTTGATGGGATTTAATCTCAAAACCAGTATTATAGAGTGAGCTAACAGGTAGTGCCTCAGCTTCCTGGTAGCCCATACCAAGGCCAAACAAGCCTTCTCTAGCGGAGTGTAGCAAGTCTCGTAATCCAGCATTTTCTTGCGCAGATAGTAGATAGCCTTCTCCACTTTATCCTCAGACTCCTGTACAAGCATGCAACCCATTGTAGTCTCGGTCACTGAAAGGTACAGAATCAACGGTTTCCCCAGCTCAGGCGGTGACAACATAGGTGGGTTCTGTAAATATTGCTTGATCTGATCAAAAGCAACTTGGCATCGGTCATCCCATTGGAATTTCTTTCCTTTCTTCAGGAGTCCAAACAGAGGTTTACAAGTCAAGGTTAATTTTGCAATAAACCGTCTTATGAATTGCACTTTACCCAGAAAGCCTCACATCTCTTTTTCAGTGGTGGCATTTCTAATATGGCCTTGATTTTGGAAGGATTGACCTCGATACCTCTCTGTGTGATCAAGAATCCCAGCATTTTCCCTGCTGTAACACCAAATGTATATTTCTGAGGATTCTGTCGCAACCGAAACTCTCTGATCCTTTGGAAGAATTTCTGCAAAGCGGTGTAGTGGCCCTCTCTTTTCTTGGACTTGACAATCATGTTGTCCATGTACACCTCAACCTCTTTATGGATCATGTCATGCAAGATTGTGGTTGTAGCCCGTTGATACATAGCTCTAGCATTCTTCAACCCAAATGGCATCACCCTATAACAATAGGTTCCCTACGGGGTGGTGAAAGCAGCCTTCTCCCAGTCTTCGGGTGCCATCAAAATCTGATTGTAGCCTGAAAACCCATCCATGAATGAGAGCAGCTCATGCCCAGCAGTGAAGTCCACTTATTCGTCGATATGCGGCAGAGGAAAGTTGTCCTTCAGACTGGCTTTGTTCAAATCCCTAAAGTCCACACATACCCAAATTATGTTGTCCTTCTTCGGCAATGGAACATATATTGGCCAACCAAGTTGGGTATTCAGATACCAGCAGGAACCCTGCGTCAATTTTCTTGGCGACCTTTTCTTTGATCTTCAGAGCCCAGTCCGGGCAGATCCTTCGGAGCTTCTGCTTAACAGGTCGGGCCTCTAGGTCAAGAGGGATCCGGTGCTGTACAATCTCAGGATCAATTCCAGGCATGTCTTCGTAGGACCACGCGAAAGCATCTTTAAAATCTTTTAATAAAGTGACTAAGCGCTCGCGCTCCTCCAAAGACAACGTGGACCTGATCTGGGCCAGCCGCGGGTCCTTCTCAGTACCAACATTAATTGTGGTGATTTCATCAACCAAGGGTTTAACAAACCTCTCATGCTCTTGATCAATGAAACGTCTTAAAATCGGAGGAATTTCTTCCCTGTCATTTTCATCAAAATTTTGAAAGTCCTGATTAATGCAATAAATTAAAGGCACAGAAAAGTACTCAGAAGCCATAGCAGTACCATTCTCATTAATAACATCTAGTCTGCCTGATTCCTCTGTTACAACAGACGCAAAGGAAAAAGAAAAAGATGACCTAGATAGGACGGTGGCATCCAGGCTGTCACCCCCAAGAATACCAGACTCAGACTTAGACGAGATGGAACCTAATTCCGACTCTACAGACTTAGTGGAATTAGATTTCGGCTCACTACCTGACCCGGTGCTGCTCGATAAAAAGCCCTCCTCGTATTGCCAGATGAGGGAGGGTGCGATGGAAGCATCCAGAATGTTTGAAGATGGGCCCACAGTCGCCTCATTCCCGATCATGGACACTGAGAAGTTATCTCCCAAGCACTTCTGTACGATCTGAGGATCTGAGAGTAGACAAACCAGTGCTACCCCCATTTCAATCTCTGTGCTCTCAGAATCCTCCTCCTTGAACTGCTCAGCCTCAGCTGGTGGGTCTGTCTGCTCTTCGGCAACGTCATCCCCGGACAATTGCAAGTCAAAGAAAATCTCAAACCCTGGCAAACACCACCTCTTTGCATTTAGCCATGGCTCTGGGAAGCCGCAGAATAGGAAGTCTTCCCCCTCCCAAACAAAGTGTCCGTTTAGGGTACCCTGGATAAGTCGGTGCATCAACTCATAATGCTTCCTGGCCTACTTTGCTCTAGCTCTTCCGGCCATCTCTTTTCCTTTCCTTACCCAGTCCTCCTTGGTAGGCAGATAACCTAAACCAAAGGTATGTGGGTTATGCGGCACTTTGGTCGATGCTGCAACACCTTTCTAGCCACTTCACCCTAATCCCATCCCGAGCATGTGCTAAAGCTTGTTCATAAGGTAGACTGATTGTGCACTGACATATAGCCACTCATCAATAGCTAGAATGTTCTATACAACCCAGGCCTCGGCTAGGGTGAACCCTGACAAAAACATATCCTCTGCGCCATGTTCAATCTCCAGAACTGGTGTAGAAACCTCTGGCGGCGGATGGATCAAAAATTTTCCAAAAACGATGGCCACCCCCTTCCCGTGGGGGTACTTCAGCATTTGGTGCAAGGTGGAAGAGATGGCTTTCACATAGTGCAGCTACGGCCGCTCTAGGAGTAAATTGAAGGTTGCGGTAACGTCCAAGACATGAAACTCAATGTCCCACTACCCCAGACCAACCTAAGTCTGAATTTGTATAGTCCCAATCACCTCTTGGCTGGTATTGTCATACACCCGTATCACCTGGGCAGTAAACTTAATACAAGAATGTGGTTCAAACTTGCATAAAGATTATTCACATCTTGTTTAGGTCCTTAATCCCTTAAATTCACAATCATAATCAACCACAAACCAATTCTTTCATGTTAATGACCACCATTAATACAAGAATAATAATATATCTGTAGACACCCCATTTTTGATCATCCTCAAGACTTGGACGTCATCGTTTGAACACTCGATGATCATCCATGCTCGTGTTTGTTTTGAGTTCTCGGAGGTCTCGACTACGCGCCTTGCCTCAAGATCTCTCAACTTGTCTGTTTTGTGTTTGGTCGTGGACCAAACACTTGTGTTTTGCTTCTAAGGAAAGAGGGTGGCTTGTTTGCCATCCCCTCAACCCACTGGCCAGGGCATGATGCCATCGGCCCCTTTTCTCTGCCACCGGCCAACAGTGTTGGCCGGTCGGCACTATATTTGGTCGGCCGGCACTTATGTTGGTTGATCGGCCATTTTTGGTGGCCGAACCCTATTCATCTGCTTTATACAGATGTTTTATGCCAACTGGTGCAGCTGGCATCCACATTCCCCAACCCCTCCATACACGTGTATGGAGGATTTGCACCCTTGCTTTAGCTTCTTGAGGAAGCTTGAACCTTTGCTCTAGCTTCTTAAGGAAGCTTGAACCTTTGCTCCTCTATAAGAGAGGGCCTCCCTCTCCTTATACTAGGTTCCAAAAAATTTGTTGAAGGCAAAAATATATATCCCTCTCTATATCTCTACATTTTGGGTTCAAAAGTGCATTGTTCTTGGCCTATTGCACCACACTTCATAGCCACATACCTCCACCACTGATTTGATGTTCTTGGAGGGCATTCTTGGAGGTTGAAGACCTGGTTTTTGGTCCAAAAACCTGCTGGTTTTACTGAGCATCAAGGGTAACTCATTTTCTCCCTTTTTAAGCATTATTTTGATCCATCTCTTAGCCTTATTTCCATGCATATTGGAGCTTTGTTGTCAACTAAAAGAAGTCTTTTTTTGAGCTCCTTTTGATGTTTGTTTAAGGTCATTTTGTTGTTGGGGGTCATCTACCCCCTTGCATGCTTCATTTTGCCTTGTTTTGAGCCATGCCATAAAGCCTTTGATTTAATATTTGCTTGGCCTTCCTACCACTAAAATCCAGTGGATTTTTAGTGGTGAGCATGTGGTTTTGAGGGCCTAAATCAGAGAGGGGTGACCCTCTCTCTTATTGTCTTGTTTACTAGCATTTTTGGCCTTACAAAGGAGCCTTCATTTGCACACCTCCAAGCCTTGTTTCAGGCCCTTTTTAGTGACTTTAGGGTCTGCCTAGGCTCTGTCCAAAGTTGGTTTAGTCACCTTGGGTGTGTCTCTTACATGTGTAGAATAACCCCTCTTATAGCCTATCAAAGGAGCATGTCATTCTTGCATGCATTGATCATGTTTCAGTGGGTTTTTGGGCTTTATTTGGCATGTCATGTCTCTAAATTTTTCTGGTTTAATGGCCTCTTGAATGCTTCATATGCTTGTAGTGTAATCCATATTCACCAGCTCACATTGCATGTTGTTTTGGCCCTTGATTCTAGCATATTTTGGCCATGTTCTAAACTGATTTTATTTATGATTTGGGCTGCCTTAGCTCTGTTTTGAGGTCCCATGGTCGAATGATGCTTTCCATGCATGCTTGTAGTGTAATACCCTTATCTAGCTTCGAGTTTTGAAGCCTCTTGCATGCTTAACTTGAGTTGTTTTCATGTTTTGGCATCATTGAACATGTTATTTCAGAGCTTATACTTGTGCCATATTCCCATGTTCTCCACTCTTTAAATGCGTTTGAGAGTTGTGCTTGTATGTCTCATTTTTGGGCTATTGCATGAGCTTCATTTTTGTGCATTGCAAGCCATCATTTTAGTCCATTTTGCCATTGTTTTGGGTCTGCATAGGGACTATTTGGGGTTGGTTTGGTCATTTGGGCATCCCTTTGCATACCTCTAGTATAATGCACTTCCCGAGTTTCAGTAATTGTGCCATCCAACGTGCATCGGGTGAGTTGTTTGCATGATTATGGACCATCTTGTATGTTGTTTCAGAGCTGGAACATGTGTCATTGTATGCCATATTTCATCCTTGTCATGTTTTGGTAGAGTTGCACTTTGTTCCTTAGGTTTGGTCCCTTGCATTTGTGCATGTTTGCATGTACCTTGTTGCCTCATTTTCATCATATTGGCCACTGATTTGGGTGTGGCTGAGGCCCATTCATTTTGGTTTAAGTCGATTTTGCATCGAGTATGCCATTGTAGTTCATAGCATTGAGTATACTGCGTTGTCGCATGTTCGATCATTGCATTGCGCATGCCTTGTTCACTTCATTGTGTATGATAGTCTTCACATGTGCATTGTGTATGACATATAGCATCATGTGCGTTGAGTATGCCATTGATAGTTCGTAGCATTGCGTATGCTAGTTTGCATATTTGCACATCATCCCTTGCATGTTTGCATGACTTGGTTGCATCGCCTTAGGATTGCATGCTTGAGGTCGCATTGTGCATGCCATTCTACTTGTTGCATTGTGTTTGGAATAGGAGTTAGTCCAAACACGGGAAACGAGGGACGTTTCATACTCCAAGTGATGAAACTTGCCTCGATTCTCGGTCGCCGACACTCTTGACTAACACATGATGGAGTTTAGGCATTTATGTGTTTATATGTGCATTCATTTCACATTAAGTCGTGCAATCTGACTCCTCGGCCATCATGCATCGAGATGCGTGATTGGTGGCCCAAGGATCAAGGGCTACACTCCCTAGAGCTTATGGCATGATAGGGAGAGTGGCCGTGCACACATCATCTTGTAAATGCCTTGCCATGCACTGTTTGTCCTCTGCTGCAACAAAAACAGAATTCTGCAGGAATACATGGCCGGTCGACTATCTTCAGTGCCGGCCGACCACCAATATCCAGCCGATGGTCCTCACTTTTGGTCGATGACCAATTCCACATGGCCAGTGTTCCCCTACCCGGGCCGGTGACATCCCACAATGCTCAGAGAGCGGTTCAGAAACATCCTTGGGACTTGTGCAGTCTTCAGAGGAGCAAAACAGTGCAAACAAAGGCAACATGTGGCATGGCAACGGGTTTCCGAGCGAGGCGATCGAGCATGCATTATTCAATCATTTCGAGGTGGAGCTGTGGCAGCCTCCTTTTGTAATTAATTTGTTAATTAATTAAGGGTTTGTAATAATTAACTAGCTGGGATAGTTGATTAATCATTTTGGTTTGTATTATTTATTCAAACCCTCCGAGAGACGGCAATGTTGTAATAAGTGTGCGTGTGTGTGATGTATGTCTTCGAACCCCATGTCTTTCTCCCTTTCATTTACCAGCTTATGATGGTTAGTTTTAGGGCACGTTTCAATTAGCATCCTTATGCTCGTATGTTTGCATCCATTCATCTGTTTTGCATGCACCACGCTCGGTGCATCATACTAAATGTATCGTATTTTAATTCCAAGTTGAATACACGTTACCTGTAGCATCTCAAATGTCATCTTAGAATAGCCGAGCCTATCTTAGTTGCATTCTTGCATGTGTTGCATTAGGCATCTCAGCATAGTTAGGATTCATGCATGTTTTCTAATTAGCTTCTTTCTTTAGCTCAGAGTACTCGCATGTGAGTGACTACCATGATAGGATACTTGACATGAGGCTATGTGCTTATGTGGTATAACTGCCTGAATGTCCGTGAGTGAAGGTTGGGTTTCTTGAATTGGAATAATTCGTCAAAACCCGTGTTTTAGCCTACTTGCGAGTAGCAAACTTCAATCCATTTTCAAAACAAACAGATATACGATGCTTTGTTCCAACTTAGACGATCCAGTCTATACTTGTATGATGTGTGCATTACGTAGCAATTCTAGGCTAATAAACCGGAATAAGAGCACATATGTTTTCAAAAACAAGATATCATGCTTAGTAGTGGCCGATCTTTGATCAGGCGAGCGGGGGTGCTCATGAAAT